>KZ808088.1:8295-20582 GCA_000696205.2 Oncopeltus fasciatus | reverse complement strand
TTTAATAGATTAACCTTCTGAATATATATACATATATATATATATATATATATATATATATATATATATTCCAGGGTAATCAAGATACAAGAATTTTATACACTTAGCCAGTGTCTGGGTATGGGTCAATTCTCTATTTATTTATACCATACACGTTTTTAAAAAAAAAATAATCTTCATTCTGTATAATTTGCATATTAATTTTATATTTACATTTTAATCCAAAGGCCAAATTATCAATGCCATATTCTACTTTTCTAGTATTTCTTTACAGAAAAGTGAATCCCGAAAGGGCGGAACGTTTTTAAATAAATAAATTATTGTAGTGTGAGACCAGGTGATCTTTTATTTTCCTCTGAGCAAATTAAACTCTGAGATTTCAAGGAAATGGATTTATAGTTGTGAATCGATTTGTCTTAAAATGTAATATTTGGTCTTTAAAAAAAGTTCAAGTGCATCAAGCAGGAACTGAAAAATCAAAGCAGACTTCCCAAGTTTCATTAATGTTGGACATATCAATAAATAAATAAGCTAAAAAGTTAAATGAGTTTAGTCTCAAAATGCATCTGATACTATGGCATTGCAATATTCTTGAGTAGATGTGCTGATTTATTTTAATGGAATAGATAGAAATTAATTCTAATTCACATTAAAGTTTAAAAATTTAGACATGTAGACTTTACATAGTTAGTATAAATGTTTCAAAATATATTTTGACTTTTTCAGGTATTTTCTTCACTTTTAAATCAATTTAAGAGGCAAACTAAACAGATTTTTTTTAAATTATTTTATTAAAGTTGTTCATAGATAAAAGTAAGTAGCTAATTTGATCTCACAAGTTAGAGAGGGCAATGAGAGTTAATGGTAATATGAGTAATGCTGACACTTGACAATTCGGGAGGATTATAATATACGGTTTTAATAAAAATGTTTGAGAATGTGAGGTTTTTCACCAATTTTGTACTTCTAGCGACCTGGTTCAGCACCTTGGTCAGGATGTGAATTCTTTTCGCTTCAGAAGAGATATCCGGGAAGTAGTGACCTGTATTACTGTATTGAGTAAGGGTTATGACCTCTCCCTCCTCGTGCTCAGAGACACCTGTTTAAGGTACAATGGCCTCTCTGCACAATTTCCTGTGGAAAACACGTATCATAACTTCCTCAAGTCGAATGAAGATTAATGATGTCTTTGTTCTTCAGATTTCATCAGGCTATGGGATATCCCCTTCCTCCTCTAAGGGATATCCTATGCTTGCATCATTCATGAATTCCTTACTAATGCCTTTAGTTTTTGGTTATAAAATAACAAATTCGAGGCAAAAAATAACAAAGAAATGCATTTACTGCTGAAGTTTTGGTTTGTTTAAAACTTTAAAAAAATAGATATTCACCCAAAAGGGATGAGGCGGAAAATAGGACAAAAATGGGGCATAATTGCTGAGTTTCCAGGAGGTAAATAAATCTTTGGTATATAATAGATCAAGTGATAAACTTGTTAGTAACATAGCAGTCACATTTGTCAAAAACTTGATATCAGAAACGAGTAGTGTTGATTAAGAGTCAATCCAACTATTACAATGACTTTATTTCCATTGTACATTTTATGAAGGAGACAGGAAGTTTTGATGGCGATGGCAGTAAGTTATCTCTCATTTCTACACCTACATATCTTACTAAAATCATGTCCCACTTATTTATAAAGAGCCCATATGGGTGCGTTCTTACATTACATCTTACAAAACGTTTAAGGCACAGTATTTAAATCTTATTTCCGCTAATGAATATAATTTGAATTTCATTGGATGTCTTCCACGTCCTAAGATGGCGAGCGGATTGGACAGAGGTATGCCGTCGAGTGAGGACCTAACGTACCCACTAGCACTCAGACACTTTTGATTAAAAAAAAACTGTCTTGTCCAACTGACAGCAGGAATTGAAGACGGATTCATATAGGTATGTTGGGACACTGAGGAAGCTTAAAATAGAATCTCTTTGATCCGTTGGAGTATTAAAGAATCTTCCCTTAAATAGATGTCAAAATTTGTAGCTTTATTGATGAAATGCTTCTATACAATACTCAAGGATGAATAGCTAATCTTTCTAGAATACTATTCCCATTTTCAAAAAGAAAANAACTATTACAATGACTTTATTTCCATTGTACATTTTATGAAGGAGACAGGAAGTTTTGATGGCGATGGCAGTAAGTTATCTCTCATTTCTACACCTACATATCTTACTAAAATCATGTCCCACTTATTTATAAAGAGCCCATATGGGTGCGTTCTTACACCTGCATAAACAAAACGTTTAAGGCACAGTATTTAAAAGCTTATTTCCGCTAATGTATATAATTTTAATTTCCTTCTTCATTGGACGTCTTCCACGTCCTAAAATTGCGAGCGGATTGGACAGAGGTATGCCGTCGAGTGAGGACCTAACGTACCCACTAGCACTCAGACACTTTTGATTAAAAAAAACGGTCTTGTCCAACTTACAGCCGGAATTGAAGACGGATTCATATAGGTATGTTGGGACACTGAGGAAGCTAAAAATGGAAATCTATTTGATCCGTTGGAGTATTTAAGAATCTTCCCTTAAATAGATGTCAAAATTTGTAGCTTTATTGATGAAATGCTTCTATACAATACTCAAGGATGAATAGCTAATCTTTCTAGAATACTATTCCCATTTTCAAAAAGAAAAATAACAAAAATGGTAACTATAACTATAGCTATAACTAGCTAACCATATCTAACATGTGACACAGGTTAATTGCATGAAGAACGGTTGTATATTATATTTCGCCATACATACATATTTGTACATATATATTTATATGTAGAAGGGGAGTAAAGATATAGGAAACGGTCTATAAGTCGCATGATACTAAAAACTGCTTTCCGACAGAGTCTCATTAGATTACTGAGAAAATTGTAAACAATGTAAACAGATGAAAATAAATAATAATAAAATTAAGATGATGAGTTTTAGGACATTAGGTACTATCCATTGCATGTAGGGCACATTTAATAATATATATGGAATATCTCGATTTTTCTGAAATATTAGTGTCACCGTTTTTACCCAGGTCTGCTTTTAGCACTCTATGGCGATATCGAAATGGAGACACGAATTAAGGACATAGGGAATTATAAAAGTAACAAATAAAGAGAAATTATAATAATTAAAAGTGAAGGAATGGCTTATTTTCTTATTTATTTATATGCTTTAAAAAAAGCCACATAAAAAAAAGTTATTAACATTCTTTAAAGTTTAAAAAATAACATATAATGCAATCTTAATAAAATAAGTTTTTCATAAACTCATAACATACGTTTAAAAGGAAGAAAGTACTTCAGACTAAAGTTCTGTTAATTTCACTTTACAATTTTTGAGGTAAATATTTTAAAATGACATGGAAGGTAGTTAAATAACAACAACACTCACAATTAGATAGGTCTCCTACACTCTGAGAACTGGCATATGTTAGGGAATGTTAGGAATGACCTTTAACCAGTGTCTGTAAACTGTCAGCTCTTATATAAGGCATAAAGGATCCGATGGAGAAGAGATGGAGGTCTGTCACGATTCTTATTTTAACAGATATAGGTCAGATATGCACAAATCTTGTGGCCCTCGGCATTGTTCGATTCGCTCCCTTCTGGAGAATATATAACCTCTTCGCTCTTGAAGCTGGACCCCTGAATTGAATTCTATATAGAATTACAGATTGGGAAGTGATTTATCAAAATCTGAAGAAAATTTTCTCTCGGCGTGATTGAAATATTATCAAGTCCTAAAGTTATCAAGTTCTTTCATGAAGTCTTATTGAATACTTATTGCTATCGATGGCGAGCCATCACGTCATTTTCAACTACGAATCCTAAACTCCAATGTTTTGTTTGCAGCTTTATTTGTGTCCCATTTATAAGTGTTTCCCACTTTGAAGAGGGTTATGAATTACATATTTTATAAGACGACACGTTAAAAAATAAATTCGTCACACGGTTGTGACGGTAACTAGTGACATTTCCTCCGTCATTTATGGTTAGAATACGAATAAATATATTCGCATTTTTTTTTATTTGGTAGGGGTCACAATATTTTAATAAAACTGTGATTAATCAGGAAAATTTTGAGAATTTTTTATGTTAATTATAACTTATTGAATAAAACAATCAATAGCATTTAAGTAGTACCTAATTATAACCTAAGCAATTCTTTTACATTTTTTAATAAACATATTAATGATTTAATATGTCCCTTCACATTTCCTACTCAATTACAATAACTAAGCACATACATTCTTTACACATAAATACATGTATACACGTACATATTTTTATAAGTAAACCTATCAACAATATAAATTATTAACTTTAAATATTAGAACGTTAAATACAAAAAAAAAAAAAAATAGCATATGTACAAATGACATTTTAAAAAAGACGAACCTATATCACTCATATCATTCACACACAACAAATGTACGTGCACGTGAAACGAACCTGGATCTCCTGCTATCCGGGCCGGTGCACTTACCAGTTATGCTACCAGGACGCGCTAGATATTTCATTAATTTCCTGGCTAGGACAGATAGATTTTTTTTATTCTATTCCCTATCATTAATTGTCTATAATAGGTAGGAATGCTGAAGAGTTTAACATTTAAATATATGAAATGTCGTCATCAGAACTACCGCAGTAGATACATTTTATTTTAGTAATTCGCCGATACATGCATTCAATGCATAAAGAAACAATGTGGCTGTCAACAAGTAGAAATAACAGTTTCAAAGTTCTATGTTCGGCTTGCATAATGTAATAATAACAAGTTTTATGAGACAAGGAAGAAAAGAAGTAAGGCTTAGTTGGAACAGTTTGTCCGTATAAGAGGGGCTTAGGTGAGAGTCCATTGAGATCGCAGGAAGTTGCCGGCGCCATTGAGAAGACGAAGTCCCATTGGCTGAAGTGGGGCAGCCCGTTGGAGATCATGCTGAGTCGTGACAGAGAATTGCCACGCTTCACCACATTAGTTGCGATGATAGCGCTCTCTGGTGGCGCCGGGAAGGGCGGGGGTACCTCTCTCCCTCTAGCCCAAGGGCGGTCCCATGTAGGGGAGGCTGGAGGTCCCTCGGGCAACTCGGTCAGGGTCCTTGCGGTACCCTTTCGGGGGAGGATACGCGGCTTCCTGGAGCAAGATCCTCCCTCTACTCTCAATATCCCCCACCTCCTACTGAGGTTCCTGCTAAGCAATTATTCATATAGTGATTTTTCAATTTACTCCCATATCCATCGATCAATTTCATCCATTGACTCAAGCAATCATATGATAAAAAAATATGGAGATATCTCTATGTAAGTATCTATACACTCACAGAAAACTTTTAACGGACAATATTTTTAATAAACATTTGGAATCAGTCGAAGGTTAAATGTGGGCTATATATAAAATTCAATCAGCACTTAAATGGGTTGCGAGTATTGAATCAACGCTATTTAAATTTATAGTTAAAGTGACATTTTGTTGGCTTGATACAGGTGTTTAAGGCAACTTATTGGTTGGCTAAGATAATTCTGGTCCATGAACAGTATTTTCTTTTCGAACTTCTATATGGGCCTCATCGCCATCTAATTCTAAAAAGGATCTGAGCTATAGGAGGTCACTCGCTTACAAACCTCATCCCTAATAGATATGCCCGCAGCTGCATGAAGTTTAACAGCTGTCTTCTGGTATTCACTTTACGCCCCTTTCTTCCTTGACGAATCAGAAATATATTTTGGGTTGCGGAGGAGATGGTTGGCGATTGCCTCACCTATGATTGGATGGATTGGGAGGTCCAGAGATAAGTCCTGATTGAGGTATATATTTAAGAATGTAATGGTCCAGCGTTTCTTTCACTCTTCCTCCACAGGTATTCCAGGGCCTGAGTAGTAATCTCACTGTTTACACTTATAGCTTTATCTGGATTGTAAGATAAAGCTCCTGTGTAGCGGAATTTTATAGTGTCCAAATTTGTTAATGATTATGCGATAAAAATAACAGATAAATTACTGTAAGGATGGATTCTTTTGTAGACAAGCACATCTTTATAATATGCATACATTAAATAAGTGATGTCTAAATAATAAAGGATACATTAAATTTCTAAAATCCTCCGTTGAGGCTGCCCTTTCACCCTTTAGGTTGAACACGAGCATGAAATGAAGGCACATTCGAGTTTTTTTCAATTATAACATACATTATGACCATTAGCCATTGAGGAATGAGAAATGCATTCTCAAATAGTCCTGATGGGAAGTTATGGAAGAAGTTTATTTTAAATAGACAAGATTTTGGTATCTATCGCTAGACATGGGAATGTACTATCGGTAATGTACTATAGAGAAAAAACCATAATATAAACAATAAAATCCGAGAAGAATGATGGGGACAAATCCCGGGCAAGCTGTCGACAGCTGACGGTACATCAGGGGCGAAGCACAAGGTCAAACTGTCTATTCTGACCTGCATACAGGCTTTGAGTTACAGAAAAAGAACACCGCACACACACTGGAGACCCACAAGCTAAGAATAGAATAGTTAGTAAATTCCTTCCTTCGTCATCCCACTACTTTTTCCCGACAAGCTTATCGGCTTCTTGTCTTCTTCAGATGCCACCAACATATACAATCCATAAATAAATCGTTGATTAAGATACAGTGTTATACTCGTACATTTCCAAACTACAAACATGATAATTCTCCTACCTACTAATAAATTGTACATATTTAGAAATATATTTTATTAGAATATATCTTATGTAGCTATACACGTTTTTTATCCCACATATAAAACTCGCACCCACAGTGCACTTTCAGGCAGCAGCAAGGGCAAGAAGCAAGAAAAATTTCTAAATTTCGTTGACTAATACTCATTTGAATAATAAGAATTTAATACGATATTCATTGCTCTCAAAGTTATTTATTACAATTTACCGTAGTCTTCAGTTTCCTCTGGTCACTCTGAATTAAAAAGAATTCGTTTGATTTGAATACAAATTTTCTTCTTCGAAATTAGACCCATTTACTACTGCCTGACTTTTTGTAGACCTAATTAAATTTATTTTTTTGATTATTTTAATTAAAAATAAACAGAGAAATAGATACTATCTTGTTTGAAAATCAGACAAAATTCTGGTGATAGTTTATGTCTTCACGTGTGAGTATTTGAGTGAATGGCTACTTACTGATACATACTTCTTAATACAGTTTATTAGTATATAGTACATTTTTTTATAAATTTGATATTTTAATTTGTATAACATTGAATTTTAATCAATAACTGATTTATTAATCATGTCAAATTTAGCATCCGATGAAGACTTAAAGCCGAAAATGCTTTCTATGAAAGAACTATATTTATGTTATGACACAAGTTTTTTGGTGGGATATGGACCCCATACCAGCCTCCGATAAACCTTAATTTATAGCACTCCTCCCGAAGGTAAGTCATTTATGCACAAATTTCAAATACCTATGTGCCCAAGTAGTTATTGCAGCAGCAAATATCACACATGCTACAGGCATTTTTAATTGGACTTGTAGCAAATTAACTAATATCATCAACATATTAATTTCAAGGAAATCATCTATTGGTACCATGGCGCAACTTTTGAAAAAAAATTTTTTTAAAAATAATTTTTCGTACTTCAGCTCCTTCCCTCAAGGATGTGGTTTTTAATGGCCAAAACCAGTCTTTGGTGTATATATATATAGTTAATATAGTTATAAAAAAGTATAAGTTATTGAAATGTTCTAACATTTATGAACACATGTTTGTCAATGACCATTCATTATGGCCCTTCGTTATCTGAATTCCTTCTATAATATTCTTATGATGAACGGATATGAATATTTATTGTACAGCCGAAGATTTTTGCTGCAATACAGATAACCGCCATACCAGCCCCAGATAAACAAATATTTTTGGCATTCCTCCTCTTTTTGAACTAGGGAAACCAATTTTGATTGAGTTAATGGTCTAAAATTGAACAAGGAAAAGACGAGGGGAATTTAGGTAAAACCAAATTGAAAAATTGTTAAAACATACTTAAATAAAGGTATTACGTAGATTAACATCGTCAGAAGGGAGTGTACAATGTCATTCAAATTTATATACAAATATAATATTTTCACTATCAATAAAACAATCAAAGGGAACTCTCAATTTTTTTCAATTTATTTTTACGCAAATTAACTCTTCATAATTGAAAAGCTCTTGTAACAACTCTAAATGTTTCGGAAAGATATTTGGCAGCTACAAAGCAAAGTTAGTGCAGGTGGAAATGTGTTTGAGATTTGGAAAATTCTATTCTATATTCTATCTATTTGTGTTACTTTATTTATTTGTAGCTGACTTCATCGGCAAGATAAATACGGTCATACCAGGATTCTTTTCATTAATTACTCGGTGGTTCGCAGTTATTCAGAATACTTATTATTATATAATTTTAGTCAGTTTAGTATTGTTATTTATTCGCACTGAATCCTTCTAGCATGTAAATGACTGTTAATATGATATTCTAATAGTTAAATGATCCTCTTTTGTATTTAATTTACATAAAGAATATTATTGAGTTAAAATATGTGTAATAATACTATAATCATAGATCAGTGCAATATATATTTTTCTTTTGTTTATTGATAAAAGCTTTGTAATCTAAAAATCTTCTTCTTAAGAAGTATAATAAAAAAAAATCGGTATTACTGATATTTGACATTTTACTATCGCTATTGAACTTTTTCAAATTGATATTGTATTAAGGTTGGTATTTATTCATATCATTAAGTGGATTACACTTCTTTCTGTTATTATACATGGGCGAGGCATATGGGAATGGGCTATACAAGGTAGCGGTCCTTCCAAAATTAGTTAAAATCTTTAATATTTCCGATATTATTTTTGTATGTAACTGGCGTAAAATATTTGTTTCAAGAGAATTAAAAGTGTCTAAACATAATCTTGAATTGTTTTATTGTCTTATCACAATTGTTTTAATTAAATTAATAAATTAATTCAAGTAAATGTATTCATAATTCTTTCATATAAATTATTTATAGAAAGATATTCCAAAAGGGATGTCTATCTGCAAGTATATCAGAAAGATGTGAAAAAGAGAAATAAAAAAGTGCATAATAAATTTTGCAATCCTCAACTTCTTCAGGCTGTATTGTTTTTCTCTTCAGGAGGGGTACTTAGAATTTCTCCAGCATTCGAAATGAGATAGTGTCTTCTGTGGGATCCCGAGTAAAAAGTGATTGAGTGGTTCGGCCGGCACACGTAGTCTAGGGTATAAATATTTCTTTTTTTCTGACAGTTCGAAAGAAATTTTCTCGCGTTAAATCAAAGCAGCTAGGTAACGCCAGTACAAGCCGTGCGGATCAAAGAGCATCACCGCTTTCATTCTTTCCATGCCTCTTGGCTGATTTATGCTAAGGCCGACGAGGAGGGCATATCAACTTTGTCGAAGAATAGTATGGACAATTATAAAATAAATATACAGGTTTTTTTTTCTATTTGGTTTTTTTTTTTTTTTTTACGGGTGTTATGTGAATAACATTTCGACACAGCGCTCAACATAAAGCAGTAAGAAATTTCTAATTGTGTAGCTACACCATGCCCAATCCTGTATTGCTTATATACCGCAGAGGGCGCTACCGACAGAACCAGTCGATAGGTAATTCTCTGCATAACAATGGCCCTTAGAAATGTACGATTGCTCTGTTCTTTGTACGCAATAGCTATTGTCTTATAATCTGTGTAATAATCTGTTTCTGCGCATTCCCCACAATATCAACAGACTGAGCATTCAAAGGCCAATATAGTCGAGCAATGGCGACTGTCTTCCAGGATACCAAATTGTCATCAGCATTGCTAACATCGCAAATAAACGAAAAAGAGAATGATTTCAGAAAAACATTTAATACTATTCGCCACTCTACCTTTGGCTGATTCCAATAATATATTTTTATTCGCACTTAAGTGTAATTTCTACTTGACTAATCTCCATCTTAATTTATTTATTTTAATAAGTGTTAGCCTTCCTTTTAAGCTCTTAATACAGAATGTATTAACCATTCTAACCATTCTTAACATCCATGGCTCAGTGTTATCTTTTTCCGGCAAAAGCTTGTCCAGTGCTGGATTTGAAGCCGCAGCTTCAGGATTGCAAGATCAAGACAGATCAAATGAGCTACCCTGGCGCCTCTAACCTCCTTCAACTCCTCCAATTTTAAGCGGATATTAACAACTTTCCCCTGTAACACATTATCACTTTCACCTCTACGCAGATGATTCGTTATTTACATTCCCTCCCTCGGTTCTGTGATGATTGCAAAGTTCATATTTGGATCGGACCGAAGAACGGCTTAGGACGATCAGACTGGCAATTGAATGTTGATTAGGCCAACGCTATGGTTATAGGCTCAGCTCCCCCTTTCAATTGCCTTCCTAATCTTTCCAACTTCCTGGCAGGAGGTTCCCACTCCTATTTCCTTAGTTCATCAAGGAACATCAGCCTTGTTTCCAATCAAACCCTATCCAGGTAATCCCATCTCTTATTGCCCGTCGTTCTACCTNTCTAGCATCCATGCATTTTCCCAGTCTTGGAGTGCCATTTTCCTTAGCCAGTTTTTAAGGTCATCTGGTTCGAGGAAACTTAGAGGAGGTTCGAACAAATCGGCTGCTTCCTTTGCAGCTTTGTCTACCTTTTCGTTTCCTGGAATGCCAACATGTGAGGGAAGCCAGAGAAAGTTAACGGTTTTCCCTAGTAAATCTACAATTTTGAGGAAGAGAGTTATTTTCAAAACCAGGGGAGTTGAGTTAGCTTATTGAAGTTCTTTATTCTATGTAAGCTTGAGCGGGTGTCAGTACATATTATGAAATCCTTTCCATTGGATGAGATAATGTAATAAAGAGAATGGTTTCAGGAAAACATTCGATACAATTCGCCACTATATCCCTTTTTCTAGGCACCAAAAGCTTTCTTCTTTCAACTCCAACTTTGGCTGATTCCAATAATATATTTTTGGTCGCACTCAAGTGTAATTTCTACTTGACTAATCTCCATCTTTATTTATTTATTTTAATAAGTATTAGCCTTCCTTTCAAGCTCTTAATACAGAATGGACGGGCAATCTAAAGGTCGCCTTCCCATTCTAAACATCCATGGCTCAGTGTTATCTTTTTCCGGCAAAAGCTTGTCCAGTGCTGGATTTGAAGCCGCAGCTTCAGGATTGCAAGATCAAGACAGATCACCTGAGCTACCCTGGCGCCTCTAACCTCCCTCAACTTCTCCAATTTTAAGCGGATATTAACAACTTTCCCCTGTAACACGACATTACCACTTTCACCTCTACGCAGATGATTCGTAATTTACATTCCATACCTCGGTTCTGTGTTTGGATCGGACCGAAGAACGGCTTAGGACGATCAGTCTGCCAATTGAATGTTGATTAGGCCAACGCTATGGTTATAGGCTCAGCTCCCCTTTTCAATTGCCTTCCTAATCTTTCCAGCTTCCTGGCAGGAGGTTCCCACTCCTATTTCCTTAGTTCATCAAGGAACATCAGCCTTGTTTCCAATCAAACCCTATCCAGGTAATCCCATCTCTTATTGCCCGTCGTTCTACCTTCACTCTCAAACGTTCCCGTCACCTGCTCTCTACTTGGACTACCAGCTTTTGGCTACTTCCTTATGCGATTGGCATAGACGATTTTAGTTATGGTTCGGTAAAGGTAGATCCCAAAAAAAATACAAATTAAAAAAATGTATTTTTTTAAAAGATTATCTGCCATACAAATCATTGCTATCATGATAGCCCTGAAGATGGCTTACAATGTAAGCCGAAACGTTGGCAGACAATCTTTTAAAAAAATGCATTTTTTCAAAATTTCTATTTTTTTGGATCTACCTTAACCGAACCCCAACTAAAATCATCTATTAATAATATCTACGGTCAAAAAAAACTCTCCTTTATTATTATTTTATTTCTTTATTAAGCCAATTTACTTTGACTTTTTTTATTCGCCTTTAATTAAAAGCGCCTCTTAAAATTATAAGCCATAACCTCCAATGAAGTTTATCTAAATATTTAACATTAATATATTAATGTATTTACCATTTCATCTTCCGGGTTGGACCGAGTCAAATTGTTGTTGTTTGCCGAGCTTTCGCACATCATGTGATGGCTTCTTCAGGGCTGAAAAAAGAATGATTTCTCTTTTCAGCCCTAAAGAAGCCAT
>KZ808087.1:257925-275269 GCA_000696205.2 Oncopeltus fasciatus | reverse complement strand
ATATAATTAAAAATTACTTATATAGAAAGGCTATATAAGAGAAACAAATTTATTTGCTTTATAATGCTGAAAAATATATTTGATATATAAGGAAATCAAATATATTGGTTATGCAATGAAAAGTGGCATTTAATGCTGTCCAGCTCCAGACAGCTGGCACAAGTTAAAATTCATTTTGAAAAGATGAGGGGGCCACCTGGAAGACCATTCTACAACTTGTTAGTGGTAACAATTCTCATCTCATTGGCTAAAGCCCCAGCCAATTAGAGGCCACAATTGAATCTCTAAAAGCGTTTAAAAAAACCAACTAAATTTTTTCTACTCCAGAAACCTTGGAGTGTTCTTTTTGGTGGAGTAGACCATTCTAGCGGAGCCAAGGGCCACGGCCTCCCAACAGAATGCAAAATCAAGTGGCAGTACGATTTAAAATCACCACCAAGTAAGTGAAACTCAATATGCTCCCCATTTTCCCATTTTCGTCTCCACTAGACGGTTCAACAAATTATCTCTATTAAATGCTTCAATCAACTGAAACCAACAGGAAAATGATAATCAGTGCTATACCATCACTCTTTTGATGGTATAGCACTGGGACAACAGGGGACAACAACACTTTTCCTAGTGATCAGTTCTGGCAGGTTTCCTTGTTCACTTTCCTCAATGTCAATCCAGGCTTTGCCACCGTGTTCTAAGCTCTATGGGCTAGATGTATCGATACTTACCAGTTAACCTCTCTCTACTTCTGCCGTGTCACTGAAGATGTGTGAACGTTGTCGAGATGGACAACAACACCTTCCCTAGTGGTCAATTCTGGCAGGTTTCCTTGTATCGCCCGCTGCGATCACATATGTTGCTGAAAGTAGACAGTAAAGTTCAGGGATTAGCCAAGTTCGAGCTGTACATGACAGACGTATATTCCTTTCCAATCCCACCAAACACACAGACGTCACCTTCATTGACATCAATCCAGGCTTTGCCACCGTTTTCTATGCTCTATGGGCTAGATGTATCGATACTTCCCAGCTAACCTCTCTCTCTACTTCTGCCGTGTCACTGAAGATGTGTGAGCGTTGTCGAGATGGACAACAACACCTTCCCTAGTGGTCAATTCTGGCAGATTTTCTTGTATCGCCCGCAGCGATCGCATAAGTTGCTGAAAGTAGACAGTAAAGTTCAGGGATTAGCCAAGTTCGAGCTGTACATGACAGACGTATATTCCTTTCCAATCCCACCAAACACCCAGGCGTCACCTTCTTTGATGTCAATCCAGGCCTTGCCACCGTTTTCTAAGCTCTATGGGCTAGATGTATCGATACTTACCAGCTAACCTCTCTCTACTTCTGCCGTGTCACTGAAGATGTGTGAGCGTTGTCGAGATGGACAACAACACCTTCCCTAGTGGTCAATTCTGGCAGGTTTCCTTGTATCGCCCGCTGCGATCGCATAAGTTGCTGAAAGTAGACAGTAGTGTTCAGGGATCAGCCAAGTTCGAGATGTACATGACAGACGTATATCCTATTCCAATCCCACCAAACACTCAGGCATCACCTTCATTGACATCAATCCAGGCTTTGCCACCGTTTTCTAAGCTTTTTCAAGTTTTGTACAAGAACGTTTTCGCACATATTTGTCACACATGATCCAGTTTTCATCGCCCGTCACCAGTCGTTTCAAAATGGCTGTACATAATTTTGTTTTAGCAGTATTAAAACTAACAAATGAAAACTCATTCTATTACATTTTTATTAAGCTAATACAAGTATGTGTATTCGTTTCATATCAGATTTATTTAAACGATTCAAGAATGTCTCATTGTTCATGTCTTGTTCTTCAGCTATATTGATAGATTGTATCAACCTACCACCATTTGAGAAAAAAAAAAAAAGAAGAACTGAAGATGGCTTACAATGTAAGCCGAAACGTTGGCAGATAATTTTAAATTTGTGTTTTTTGGATCTACCTTGACCGAACCCCAACTAAAATCATCTTAGATAAAAGAAGAACTTACTAAACAATTTTCCAACAATTTAGCAGGTTTTTATCACTCACAAAAACATAACCGAAGCGAAAACGAACAAACTTAAGCACTTTGTCCACAAATACCACACAATGTTTGATATGTTTCTCCTCTCTGGCAATAAGAAGTAAAACATGGCGAAAATGACTTTAGGGAAACTCAATTTTCAAAGTACAATAACTTATAACTGAGTAAATAAATAACAAATTCCTCTTTGTTGTCTATAGTGTTCTGTGGACTTTGACCTTGAATAATAATTACAACAGATGCAGTAAAAGAAATATACCTATCGAGATTAAATGGAATAATCGTCTCCCCAATATCGGATTACTGTATAGTTGACAAAGTTAAGAAAACAACAGGATTTTATCAAATTAATACATAATATACTGATATATGAAAATATTTCGATGATAAATTAAAACTTTTATTAATATTTTACTAATATTTTGAGCTTAAATATATATGAACGAGGATATTTTTTTTTCATTAAAAAATAANATCAAATTACAAGATGTTATATAACATAATGTAATAACTAAAGATTTATTTAAAAAAAAAAAATGAAAGAAAAAAAAAATTGCTAGCTTGAAAGGGCGCAAAGTTAATGAAAGGGAAGGGGATTTCTTTGGACCTTTGAGGTGAGAATATTGGTTTTCGAGGGGGTGGAATGGGGATGCCAGAGTGGGGGGTGTGAGAGAAAGGTAGAATATGGGATGCAATCTTTACTCAATTATAATTTTACTCAACTAATTTCTCTTTTAAATTAATACAAGTGTAATAATTCCTATATAATTAAAGTAATAATTGTAATATAGTAGTAATTAATAGTAAATATAGTAACAATAACTTAAAATAAAATAATAATAAGCAGTTTGAAAACTATACACCTATACATAAAAGTATTGTTGGTTATTGTTTTGTTTTCTTCCTTCCTTTGAAATGCTTAAAGTCTTGCTGGGAAGGACTATACTGGTAAACATTTATATTAAACAGCTGTTATTTCTCAAACAAACCTACCATGTTGTAATGGTCAAATCCTCAGGGGCAGATTAGTGAAGCCCAGACAGATCCCCTCGGCTTATTCGACGCCTTATAAAGTTATAGGAAAAGCAAATCATCATTTAAAAAGTGATAATTAGAAGTATAATCCAGGTAATTATGTGTATTTCCGCTATTTGTGTTTTTAATATGTGGTATTTAGACTTAAACATAAAATAATTTAATAATAATAATTCTCTACAGTCTTTATATTTATTATTATATTTGAAAAACGCATATAAAAGTAGACTAAGTGTTTAAGAAAATAAATCAGTGAGAATTTATACTGATTTATTTGGGAATAAATGGCAATTTAGTTCCATTGCAATATTTAATTAATAAAATATAGGCTTTGTAATATTAAAAGAGATTAGAAGCCTTTGAATCGAATTTTTCTACATTAAAAAGATTTCCCATTACTTAGGTAACATTGGATTTTGAAAAAATTTCAACAGTTCTTAAACGATCCCACTAAAGAGAGGCTAAAGTATTAAGTATTAACTCTGTTTAAAGTCATGCGAGAAATGACTATTACATGATGAAAATGACCTATAAAACCATTGTAGTACAAGGACCACCTATAGGAAGACGAGTAGACGAGTAGAAGACGAATAGAAAGGAGAGTTGAAGACGAATAGAAAAGAGATTGAAGACGAATAGAATGAATACTGTGGTGAAACGTTGTGTGTCGGTAAGCAGTATTTAGCATTTCGTTACGGAAGTGTAGAGAACTACTTAGTGTGTTTGAACTGAAACGTTTCCTTATGGCTACCTCTGCTCCCTCACGTCGAAAGTGAGAAAACAGCTCCGATTCGTTTTGATATATATGTGACAGTTTTACCATTCCCAGTCAAAGGACAAACATCAGTACATTTGTCAGACAAGCATATTTTGCCTATTTTAAAGTGGAACTTGGTGATCAAGATAAAGCATGGACACCTCATTAAGTGTGTAAACAGTGTGTTGAGGGTTTACGGATGTGGACCAAGGGAACACGTGCTAAGCTTCTATTTGGTATACCTATGATTTGGCGCGAGCCCAAAGATCATTCTAGGGATTGTTACTTTTGTATAGTGAAAACATCGGGATATAACAAGAAAAACAAATGTAAAATAGAGTATCCTAGTCTACCGTCAGCTATACGCCCAGTACCGCATTCAGCCGAAGTCCCTGTGCCACTTTTCAATGAATTTCCCTCTTTGGAAGAAGGGGAATGCGGATATGGTGCAGATAAAAGCGACTCATATGATGAAGATTTCGACAATGACTCCGTACGTAAGACGTACAGAAAGGAGAGTTGAAGACGAATAGAAAGAGTAGTAGAGAGGCAAATTCATTAATCATTATTAATAGATATATTCTGTTCATACAATGCCCGAAATTAGTAAAATTAAAAAGCCACATTCAATATTAAAGTAAATTTAAATGCAGGTATTTAAGGGATTGAAAATTTTGAAAACATACAAGGGAATAAGTATAATTAAAATACAACAAGGTATTATTTAAATAAAAACATTTTAATGAATAAAAACATTTTCACGAAGGTGATATCGTTAATTATTTATAAGTAACTTATTGATTAAAAAAAATGTAATTCATAATTGTAGTATTGATGAAATAAAAACAATAGAATGTGTAGTATAATATCCTGGCACCAAATTGTTCGACACCCCTGTCTTTATCCCACTCAATGTTAATTCACTACATTGGATTGGCTAAATTTGTCATGGATTCGTGTCTGAGTGCTACGATACCAGAAAAAATCGAAAATACATCTTCAGATGTAAACAAAATAACGATAAAGATATCAACAGCAGCAGATAACAACCAGTTGCACACTCATCAGACTCACTATCAGGTGAGAGACGTTGTCAGAACTAGTGGGGCAGTATCAGTATAGTTGGAGATAGTCCTTCACCACAACAGATCCTCTAGCATGTTCTCTCCAGGATCATGTGGATTCGACGTGTATTCCTCTGAACCCATGGCATAGACTCCTTAGTGCCTGTACTACATCCTGAAGTTTACGGCCCCCCACCACCCTAAAACCTGCCTCTCTCCTGTCGTCTTAGGCCCTCGTATATTTTATATATATATGACCAAGGCTTTGTCTTTCTTATGCTCTAGACATGTCTACACTTCTCTTACAAAAAAAAAAAAGCAGATTACTGACAGATAGGATAGGATACACACACACACACACACACACACACACACATATATATATAGCAATGAGTATTCCTTCACTTCTCACTGACGAGAGATCCCCGAAAATTTTCCTCCCTGTGATATTTTCTTTTTGTGTGTGTACTGCACTCTCTATCCCATCTGTTCTTGATTGCTATATATCGCAGCCGCGAGTAATTCTGGAGGAGGACAGGCTTTGCTTTTCCACTACAGCTCTCTTGGCAAGATGAGTTCCGTCAGTCTACGGGCAACAGGGTACTCTAATGGTGGGACAACAAGTAGTAAGTAATAATTAGCCCGTTAACAGTAATTAGTAGTAATTAGCCCCCCCCCCCCCGACACACAACCCCTTTGGCTGAGACACTACACACCTTCGACTGACCTCCCTTATTTCATGAGTCCCTCAGTATGAAAGCAAAAGTATTTTTAAAATACGAAAGTACTTTGAAAAAAAGGCCTACTGAGAATATTACCTACAGATTTTATTATGTATTTACTTTAATAGTGCTTTCTCTTTCTTCATGTTAGCTCAAACACCGTTCATCACACGAAGCATTTAAGAATACAGTTAGTAATGATAAACAAAAAAGGAAAACAATACAAATAAAATATGCCAACATTGTTCATATAGGCTTCTACAGCATTCATAAATACATCTTCCGATCTTGGCCATATCAAAAAAGTTGTTTCTCCAGCTTTCGCACATCAAAATAATAAAATCATTATTCTCCATTTGGCCCTGAAGAAGCCATCTCATGATGTACGAAATCTGGGTAAAACAACTTTTAGACATGGCCAAGATCGGAAGATGTATTTAAGAATGGCAATAATTTTTTATAAGTAAATCATTCAATTTCAAAGGGTGCAGAGTGAGGAACAGCAGAAACTTTGATTCTAATGAAATTGTAAGGTAAAGTAGACAATAAAAGTGATCAATGAACTCACTTAACTTAAGTACAGATTTCTTCTTCCAACAAATCAAAAGGAAAAACACTCATTTGTTAAGAATTCCATCATAAAATGACAATATGTAATTGAGAAATCTCTAGTTAATTATGGTTGTACTTGAACATTCAATTTAATTTAATGTTATGCATTCTGTAAAACAGAGAATTTATTTATGTAGAGAAAAAATGTCTCTCTTTTACATCTTAGAGTTATTGGAAATAAACACCTTACCAGACGCAGAACATAATTTTAAAACATTGTCATGACCAGAAAAATTCATTTCAGACCATTTTGGCTCATCAATAGTATTATTTGGATATTACTTTAACATATAGCTATAAAGTATTTATTGCATGTCAAAAACCAAAAGCTTTATTATAAGTATTTAAAGTAGAAAAAACCATCAGTTTTGGATATCAGTCTTGCCTTTTTTCTCTTTTGTTAAAATGAAAAATTTGATGGTAATACTCCATGAAGGCTTAAAAGCCAGCAATTTTTATTAAAATTGAAAATTGGATGTTTTTTCATATACATTATACTTTTACAACATTTTTTTATAATAAGATAGTTATTCCCTCAGACGGGTAATATTTTGTAAATGTTTTGGCCCAACCAGCAAAAGTTTTTTTTTTTTTACATTTCACGATTCCATCCTGAAAGGAGAAGAATGTCCTCAATCCTTCAGGAATCTAGACTTCAACTCAACCCCAAACTCTTTTGTGAGCTGTTCATCCTAGAGGGACAAGAGAGAACTATACTAGACAGACCTGTTCCTTCTCAGATCACAGTTCACAGAACCCGACTCATACCGGCAGCTTCCGGTACTTATAGTGAATACTCCAGGGCCAATATCTCAGACATGTAGCAATGATATGGAGATATATTATTTATTCAATATATTATTATTTTAATCACAGATATTATTATATTATTAATAACACTAAAAAGTAGACATGCAAATCAACTATAGCTAAACCATAGAGCCAAATTAAATTATTAAAATATAAAATCGTGAACACTTACTTTTTTAATTTTATTAACCGGATAGAAAAGAGATTGAGGAGGCTGATAACAATTCCAAGATACTTTTCTGTCATTATTACTACNATATTATCATAAATATTTTTCTTATAATAGAAAATGTTAAAAAACTTATGTGATAGTAATTAAATTTCGATGCCTTTTTCTTTTTTACAATATTAATAATAACAACGAATATATATTTTATATAAATCAAGTTGATATTTTCTAAATCTTCTCCCTACCTTTTCTCTTAATCAATTTTAGCCTTTAATGGACTCATCCAACTCGTCATAAACGTGAAAAACTCCATTATTAGTGGAGAGTGTACTGAACAAGGATTTTAGAGAACGTCAGATGTACAAAATCCATTAATTTCTCTAAAATGATTTTTTTTTTTGGCATTAATTGACTACTTTTAGTGAGGTAAGAATATGGTTTGGAAAAATTTTTTATTTTATTTTTTTTTAATGAACGGACGCTACTGGGGGTAGTATATGTACATTTTATATTATACTTTTTTAGGATTTTATTTTAAATTTCATTTTCGAAGGAAGAGACGAAGGAACGGAAAATGGGTCGAAGAAGTTGATGAATCGGCAAGAAGTAGATGAATCTCAGCCAAGGGCACTTAATGCAGTAGCCTAATGTATCAACAGAGAAGCAGGACTCCCTTCAATATGGTGAAATTTGAGAAGGGGCGCGAAAGGTGTCCCTCCCCCCCTCGGCTGCTAGAGGGGGTGGAGCCCAGACAGTTTTCTTCCCTGGGGTGGGGGGTTGGCAGGCCTGTTGGGGTGGCGGGGTGGGGGTACTATCGATCTCAGTCTGCCGTTGGGCCCGGCCGTGAGAGGCTGTCTCGAAGGTACGTACGCCAATATTCCTACATCACTACACTGTTATATGGTAACTCGCTATTTGTATATGCAAAACACTCATATATGAATACTATATCAACATATAAGTATATGTGGCTCCTTGTTATGTTTCTGTATGATTTTTTATTTTTGGTTATTTCTATAAAAAAAAAAAATATATTTATTCACATATATAGTGATTTTATCATAAGTAAAAGTATACAGTTTATCACAAAAGCTTTATTATTTTTTATTTATTTTGAGCTTACACAGCGGATTCAGTGGCTTTTGAGAAATGTTACCTGTGAGTTCCCATCGCTGACGGACAAAATTTATGTCTCTTGTATACATATTGTTAGGACAGTAATTCTTAAAAATACAATTATATATAGCCAATTGGATGAAGGAAACTGAGCTATCTGATATAGTTAATTAATTAAAATTGTTCATTTTAAGCATTAATTTCACATTTCAACTAATATATTTTATTAATGTCAATTTAAAATACAGAGATTAGTTAATATAGTAATTGACAAATGCCATAAAATGTTAAATCATATATTTTTTTTCCAAAATTTTATTTAATTGCAGTTAAAACTGACTCGGCATAAAAGTATGACACTAATATATATATGTTATAAGTGATTTTTTTTTTTACTACATCTACCAAAAATGATTTCAGAATAATAATTGCAGATTTTTATGAATTTGATATACTTAAATTTATATTTTTCTTACTTAGAGAATTAAATTTAAAAAATGCGATATTTATACTGAAACAGAGAGTATAGTACTGGGTTTAATTACAAGGCTAGTAGCTTGGGTTTAAAATTTACATGTTGACAGAGATGAGATCAAAGGAGCATTTACAAGTTAAGTCCTTTCAGTTATTTTTTTAAATTTTTATTGGAAGACTAATTTCACATTCCTGTGAATATATGTTTTTAAATCCTAATTGGAATTAGGATGCTAGTCCTGCACGTGTGTTTTGCTAATAGTACACGCTTATGAAAAGTCAAATAATTTATTACAAAAATAAATGTAATGTTTATCTTGCCTATCTATCGATAAACATTACTTAAATTGTTTTCACCTGCTTATTAAAAAAAAAAAAAAAAATCAATGCCGAATATAAAATTAAGAAATGTTTTAAACATTTTTTAAACTTTCATAACTTGCTTATCCAGTAATGATTAAATATAATAATACCTAGGTTTATGTTTAAGATGACAATTTTAATTTGATAGAATTAAAGTGTTTGGGCCTTAACAAGTGATCAAATGTATTAACATTTTTTTAATTTTTACAATTTTTGTGCCTCGATTAATATTGTGCAGAGTTGAATGAGGAATTTTCTAATTCTGTAGGAATTTTGAAGCTCATTCGGCAGATTATTGCAATTGACTTGCTGACAGCTTGTCAAAGGGTGATACCTGTTGATTGTATGTACTCCACTATACGTACGTATACACTTACCTAGACATATATGCCTTCTCATAAAAGTACCAAGTAAGAAATACGCAAGATATAGATTAAGCTTGACTCCACAGATATCGTGTACCACACAATGTTCGATATGTTTCTCCTCTCTGNAGATACCTGTGGTATAAGACCATAAGTATCCGTTTTTTTTCTCTTTTTTTTTTACAGTAAGTGTATACATATTAAAACTCAGGCCCGTTAAACCTCCACCTTTTTCAAATTTGAAATTTTAAGTACAAAAAACTGATTTTTGAATATATGTTAATTTAAAAATATATTTTAAATTGAAGTGAATTATCTTACTTTTTAACTACTATTACAAGATGACAGACGTTAAACATACGCTATTTAGAGTCCAAAATTTAAAGAAAAATTATACTCAATTTGACTGAATTTTTTTGGAACAACCTCGACCGAACCCCAACAAAAATTATTTTTTACTTTTAATTCAAAGGGTTAGGGCGAATGACCTGTCACGGCTATATTTCTTAATTACTTGTGAAAACAAATCTTCAAATAGCTCCTCCTTTTTTTTTTAATGGTCACATAATTAAGAAAAAAAAGATACAATATTATTTTCTCAAAAGAAGGTTTAGTCATTCTTACATTTAGAGGTAGAATTAATAATCCAACGAGCCTCCAAAATTTTAGGCAGCTTTTTGTGATGAAGAGTGGACACACAGTGAAATTTTGATATGTGTGAAAAATAATCCCGGATAACATTCCACAAAGATATTTTTTCCCATTGTATATAATATAAATACCTTTAAATATACCAAATGGGTTATTCACGATGTAAATATGGTTAAATATTAGTTTTGGAGTCATAAAATTTCGGCCTCTCCGTTGACAGTTGGTTAAATACTTCAATTTTACTTTCATGTATTTGTACACTTCCAATGAATATTAAAATTGAGGTAACTAGAAATAACGTTAATCAAAAACAATAAGAAATGCCAAAAGGATAGAAAAAACTATTTTTAAGAAAAAAAGAAAAAAGTCGATGCTTTGTCAATAAACTCCAACAATAAAAAAAATTAATTTTAGAAATAAATCTACTAGAACTAAAAACAATAACATTTTCAATGCAATGAGCCACCGATTAACTAAAAAAAAAGTTATAAATAATATTGTAAAATATACTATCCATCATATATTCAAAACTATTCAGTTCAACAACGAAAATATATACTTATTTTATTTATACAAAATAAATAATTAAAAAGAGGACTCTAAAAAACAGAATAGAAAACTGTAATAAATAAAAAGTAAGTTTATAATAAAAATTGTAATTGTAAAAATTGTAGCTTAGTGAAGAGTTTGGAGGAAATTTTCTGTTAATGGAGTTCTACAGTTTCATTGGTCGTCTTAATGATAATTTTTGTGTTTCAACCTGTGGATTTTGGTGCAAAAGCCCTATTTACGTTTTTGCTGCTGATTCTTTTGCTTGCAACTCAAACGTCACCCACCATTCCTCTGAGTATTACACCCGAAACTCCAGCTGACGGAGGAACTCATTGCTACCTATATCTACAGGTGCAAAACAGATTGCTTATGTCAACAGTTTTCTAATGTTTTAATGCTTTATAGAATATAAAGATATTTATTTGGATTATGTAATTTTTCTTTTGGGATAAAGAAAAGAAAAACATTTTGTATCGGGCAGATACATTAAAATAAAACTTCTGTGCCCTCTCAATACTATATATACCCTTATTAGTACTGGGATACCAAATACAATTGTTCTGCTCTAAACACTTGACTTTCCCATGGAATTCAATTGTTGTATGCTTTTTTTCGTTTTTTTTAAAAATAATTAATAACAAAAATATGAGGGAAACTAGTATATTTTTTTACATTATTTTCCCACTAATATTAACACAAATATGACGAATTTAATTTCATCATTTTCTAAAACTCCTCCCCCGCACTCAACCCCTTTGTCCGATTGAAGCCGTTAAGAAACCTATTTATCAGTTTGCTACAAGAAACACAACGATGCAATGCGTACGGACGTTATAATTCGCTTCTCTAATGTCTGTGATTGGCATTATTAGCGTAGCTTTTATATCTATAAAAACAATATTTGTAAATTATTTTACAAGAATCTTAATTATAATTACATGCATTAGTATGATAAGAAGAATAGACGTCATGCTACCAACATGATTATCTCTATTTCCATAAGAGAATTTTTCAAAAAATAAAATTATATAAGGACGTTTTTCAATTCTTAGTGCAAGGGAACAGAATAAAAAATCTAACTGTCCCACTCAGGACTCGAACCTGGATCTCCTGCTAGCCGGGCAAGCGCGTTAACGAGAGTCATTTAAACAACTTGACAATATCAGCTCCTTTGAGCATAAAACGATATATTTGATGACCTCGAAGGTTAGACTCTCGACACTAGTGCGTGGAATTTAATAACTTGTCCCAGTAATAATTTAATATCTCAGACTTGTCTCGGTAGCATAAATGGAAAATGCACCGGCCCGGATAGCAAGAGATCCAGGTTGAGTCCTGTCTGGGACGGTTAGATTTTTTATTCTGTTCCCTTGCACTAAAAATTGTTAAAATTTATATGGGAATTTATGCTTGTAAGATTTTAAGTGAAAAAGAGATAATCTTTTCATGAAACGCAAAGGTAATGAATCATTTATTTGGTTTTAAAGGAAATTTTAGGGCACGTAGAGATTCGAACCCGCGTTTTCCGATCACCAGCCAGATGTGCTGACCTCCGACTTTGCTGGCCCCCATCCCGCCTTGCCAGGAACTTCTCCCTAGAGGTCTCCTATTCACCGCAACAGGCGGGAGGCGGACTGACAGAATTAACTTTAATGGGGACCCGCAATTGTGTTACCAAACTAGGAAAATTTTAATAATAATTAAGATACGTTTAAAATAATTTACCATTTTTACTTTTAAAGAATAAAACTTTTAAGGCTCGACGGAATTCGAACCCGCGTTTTCTAGTGACTAACCAGACGTAGTTCTGAACTACGTGGGCTCTCATCCTTTGGTGTCATGAACTTTTACTGATTTAGGTTACAGTGAATTATTTCTCATACCAGGGGAATCCTAGGGGGATATGTCTGGCAAAGCGGGATTGGGGCCATTGTTCAGAAGTCAGAAAGTATGGCTAGTAAAAAACAACAAACTTAGGATCAAGTCCCACAGTAGAGTGAGTTTTATAACTATAAAAAATAATATTTGTAAATTATTTTACAAGGAACTTAACTGTAGTTACAGGCATTAGTACGATAAGAAGAATGGACCATTTGGTGCAGGGTCGGTAGGTCAATGGAGAATTGAAGATGGTCCTACCAGAAAAAAAAAAAAAAAACAAAAAAAAACAATATGTCAGCGATCCGATAAGTCTAAGGGTTCTAACAGAAGAGATCCGAGGCAAACTGAAACAAAGAAAAACTTTTCGAATGTGTGGAGTATCGAAGGACGAAACTCTGCATAAACCCATTAGTAGATGTTTCTTTGTTGGGGTTCGGTCAAGGTTCATCCAATAATACAATTTAAAAAGAAATGGATACTTTTTTTTAATTATCTGCCGACGTTTCGGATTACATTGTAAACCATCTTCAGGGTGAGTGGTGAGCCATCTTGAAGGCGAGAGGTGACGTCGTTTCACTAAGATCCCATTTTCATGACCTCTACCTTTATGATAGCCCCAAAGATGGCCTACATTTTAGGCTGAAACGTCAGCAAATAATTGAAAAATATACATTTTTTTAAAAAATTGTATCTTTTGGATCAACTAAATCTTTGAACCACAACAGTGAAACATCTACTAATTATCTCAACGGTCAAAAACTCTCTAGTTAATAGCCATTGTTTTCGGCCAACTGCCTATGACTTAGCAAAATGTATTAAACAAATTCCTAACCTCTTAAGAGATTACGAAGTAGAACTCCCTGCTGTATTAAAAGAGAGAATAACTCATAGTTCCCCCTAGTATTATATATCGGTATCTCCCTTTCTACCAGCAACCCTTAGTCATTAATTATAAGTATAGTAAGAAAAAAAAATGGGGAAACAGTTAAAAAGCACACAGACATTCGAAAAGGGAAGTTTATTTAAGTACTGTAGGATTTCTTATCAGCTGGGTATTGCGTGTATGACCATAAATTTGCGTAAAAATAAAGGGTCAGCCATGGAGACCCAGCTTAGTAATGGAAATCTTCTTCAGGAATTCATTTTCTTATATTACTTTTCTTATCCCGTTTTCTCCCTTATTTATGTCATTATTGCTATACATAATTCTTTTATTAGTAGAATACATATTTCATACATATTTCTTTTGTTATACATTATTTAATATGTAGATTTATTTAGAGGAGAATGTATCTCTTTGTTGGATTTATGTTTATTTAAAGTAATAATTTATTTGTATGAAAGGAGGTACTGAGTGAAAGTTACTGGGAGAACAGATGTCGACAGACAGCTGTGTTTGTTTATATTAAAAGCGGCCTCCATAAAATGTTTATGTATTTCTAAACGTCAGTAAAATGCAGTGAATTTCATTTTAAAAAAAAATAAAACTTTTAAACGATAGCCACATATTCTATTAAAGAATAATTCAATTCAATTTAAATTATCACTCAAACTTTTTTTTAGTAAGGTGCCCCTGCAACTTTCCCAATTCACATCTGATTTGAATTTTTTTTTTTTGCGTTTTATTTTTAATGTAAAAATGAATAGGAGTAGGTTATTTTTGTAATAATAAATATGCTGTTAAGTCACTTATTCACAATTTGTGGAGTAACGTATTCTCATACAATTACAAACATATAAGTTAATAGAAAAAAAAATTGTACTTGGAAAACAATAATAAATAAGTTAATAATATAAAATTAATACAAATTTGGATAAATAAACAGTCAAACAAGTCTATTTAGTTTTTAATAAAAGACATTGGCTAAAAGTAAATAATTAAATTAAAAATTCAATATTTTATAATATTGTTCAGCTTTGTTACTTTGCAAGCCAGGTGGTAGTCACCCGTAATACCAATTTTCGAGTTGTTTACTAATCTTTGACGGTTTTTGAAACAATGATCAAGGTCTTTTTTTTTAACCTCTGTTCACACCATAAGGGTGTTGCGTTAGTCACATCAGATTTTGGTTTTTCTTGAAGCGTTAGCCCTCCTTTCAAGCACTTAGGGTCATGGAAGGGCTATGACACTAGAACAAGCCTTTATTTACCTATAAAAGCTTGCACAGATTTGCGATACCTCAACGGAACCCCAGAGCTACCCTGGTGCCCCTCACTTGAGATTGAGGTTTTTGGTGAATTATCATACCTTCTATTATCCGTCTTCATTGGTTTCTGCAAACCATCTTCTGTTGGCGAGCGCTTTCGGACATTATCCATCATCGTGGCCGAATACATGTGTTCACTGTCACTGTTTGTATTCAACAGTGAACATATGTATTCGGCCAGAAGATGGATAATGTCCGAAAGCGCTCGCCAACAGATGGTTTGCAGAAACCAATGAAGACGGATAATAGAAGGCATGATAGTTCTATATTCGTTTGTAGTGATAATAACCCTTTAGATTCTTGGTGAATCTTTGATTATCCAAATGCTTGTTTCTGAAGCTCTTCTTTATGCTGGTTCTCTGTAGTAGACTTGCCACTAGACTTAACAACTTGTATCTTCATTGTTGATTGGGAGCTTACTTGAACTTCAAGTCTCATTAACTACTTGTCGTTTCCACTTATATCAGTGTGGCCAGATACCCTTAGGATGGATATTTTCTTCCCAATCTGTTCAACTAAATGGGAAATTTCGTTCCAAAGTAATTTGGTTTCTTCTATAGGTGCATTACCATAGAGTTGGTAATAATTAGATTTACAATAATTTCAATTTAAAATATATTAATACTAAAATTACAATGTAAATGTAATGTTTGCTAAACCACACTAAAATATTTCTTTTTTAGAACTAATTTTTAACTATTTACTTGACGTAAGCATTCACTTTTCTAATAATTTACAATGCCAAATCTCAAAATAAAAAGTGAATCGTGAGAACTACTTCGAACCGAGAGTCTATTTTACAACTTGTACAGACCAAACTATTTTTACACTTCTATACATGCGAGATTTACAGACCCCTGCATTCCAGAAGCACCGACAGTTTTTGGAACCGTCAAAAGACACCCTCATAAAATTTCACTAATGTCACACATCACACAGTCTTTGTGCTTTTATGATTACTTAAATTTTTTTATAAACCTTCTCTACGAATAATGCATTAGTGCTGAACTAGTGGCTACAAATTTACATTTAAAACAAAGGCCTTTGAGTCGCTGCCAGGATTTCTGACATACCCACCATTCCAAACATACAATTCAAAATTCTTTTGGGATAAATAATACATTCTCCACATTAGATCTCTGACCGTATATTTTAGCTGTTTTCCCTGAAGCAAATCAAGACATACGTGGGAAAAGCGAAAAATGATCTGTGATACATACACACACACATACAGTATNTTCTTTTATTAGTAGAATACATATTTCATACATATTTCTTTTGTTATACATTATTTAATATGTAGATTTATTTAGAGGAGAATGTATCTCTTTGTTGGATTTATGTTTATTTAAAGTAATAATTTATTTGTATGAAAGGAGGTACTGAGTGAAAGTTACTGGGAGAACAGATGTCGACAGACAGCTGTGTTTGTTTATATTAAAAGCGTCCTCCATAAAATGTTTATGTATTTCTAAACGTCAGTAAAATGCAGTGAATTTCATTTTAAAAAAAAATAAAACTTTTAAACGATAGCCACATATTCTATTAAAGAATAATTCAATTCAATTTAAATTATCACTCAAACTTTTTTTTAGTAAGGTGCCCCTGCAACTTTCCCAATTCACATCTGATTTGAATTTTTTTTTTTTGCGTTTTATTTTTAATGTAAAAATGAATAGGAATAGGTTATTTTTGTAATAATAAATATGCTGTTAAGTCACTTATTCACAATTTGTGGAGTAACGTATTCTCATACAATTACAAACATATAAGTTAATAGAAAAAAAAATTGTACTTGGAAAACAATAATAAATAAGTTAATAATATAAAATTAATACAAATTTGGATAAATAAACAGTCAAACAAGTCTATTTAGTTTTTAATAAAAGACATTGGCTAAAAGTAAATAATTAAATTAAAAATTCAATATTTTATAATATTGTTCAGCTTTGTTACTTTGCAAGCCAGGTGGTAGTCACCCGTAATACCAATTTTCGAGTTGTTTACTAATCTTTGACGGTTTTTTAAACAATGATCAAGGTCTTCTTTTTTAACCTCTGTTCACACCATAAGGGTGTTGCGTTAGTCACATCAGATTTTGGTTTTTCTTGAAGCGTTAGCCCTCCTTTCAAGCACTTAGGGTCATGGAAGGGCTATGACACTAGAACAAGCCTTTATTTACCTATAAAAGCTTGCACAGATTTGCGATACCTCAACGGAACCCCAGAGCTACCCTGGTGCCCCTCACTTGAGATTGAGGTTTTTGGTGAATTATCATACCTTCTTGTATCCGTCTTCATTGGTTTCTGCAAACCATCTTCTGTTGGCGAGCGCTTTCGGACATTATCCATCATCGTGGCCGAATACATGTGTTCACTGTCACTGTTTGTATTCAACAGTGAACATATGTATTCGGCCAGAAGATGGATAATGTCCGAAAGCGCTCGCCAACAGAAGATGGTTTGCAGAAACCAATGAAGACGGATAATAGAAGGTATGATAATTCTATATTCATTGGTAGT
>KZ808087.1:198189-208597 GCA_000696205.2 Oncopeltus fasciatus | reverse complement strand
AATAGATTATGCCCAAAAACAACTGTTCCTTATTTAAATGTTTCTTGAGTCTCAAAATATTCTTTTTTTTTTAATTGAAAAATTTATGTCAAGTTAATTAAAATCTCACAGCTAAAAGTATATATCACAGTATGACAATATGTCTGTTTATATTTGTATATAATCTCTATTATATGTTAATTATCCTCCTGATTACCGATAGAGGCTAAAAACTGGCTGAGGCTTGAGATTGCACTGTATTTTTCACTGTGTTAGTCTCAAAATAGATCTTTTCTTCTGGTCAGTATCACATGCTATAGTCGGTATGATTGCAGAATAGCTTTGGGCTAGAATTTTTATGGCATACTATGCACCCAAATAAGCTATTTACATATCAGTTGAAAGTACATTGATATCTTGTGGTATATATATTTTGGTCTAAGGAATTAAATCTTAAAAATGTATTTTTCACCTGACTGTGAGCATGGACAATTAAGCTATTAGCTGGCAGGCAAGCTAGTATGGAGTCAGCTCTCCAAGAAATAATTGAGGCAAATAAATTAATTAAGGGGCTTTAATAATATGGATTTTAAAATTCTCTAATCAATTATAAAATACTTTAAGTTCCTTGTATACTATTAGATTTTTTTATCATTCCTGTCCTTTTATAATCTTATTAATGTAGCAATAGTTTATATTGTATTTAGTCCAAATTAAAATTTCAGCTCATCTAAAAGGGTTTCTTTACTAACTTGTTTAAACAGCTGTATAAGTTGCCCCAACAGGGAGCATTAGGTATGTACTAGCGAAATCTCTGAGGTTATCAATTACTCTTATCTTACTACTAGTACTCTTATCAGAAATCATTAAGCCTTTTTTGCATAAGCTAAGACAGAGGGAAACAGATCTGCATCTCATTGTGAAAGCATACTGTTAGCCAAAGCAGATGGCCCTTTACATACATTAGTGATGATAAACCAATATAGATATATTATCATACTGTGTTAGAAATACTTATAGGAGTGAGATATGCAAATACTCAACTAAAAATAAAACTGAACATATTTTGATGATTGTTATAATACAATATATGTGTGTGTGTGTGTGTTTATATATATATTGTATTGCATGTCACTCATCAACATATGTTCAGTTTTATTTTTAGCCACCACTTGAGTATTTACATATCTTACTGCTCAGAGTATTTCGTACACATTATGTGTCTGTTTATATTGGTATATATATGAAAAATATCCCTATCTTACTGATCTCAGGTTCTATACTTCACATCAAAGAATAACTATAGAATCATATTTGATTGATTGCTTGTTGTACTGATTATGTACCGTTGTTTACTTGTAACCATGGCTGTTGTCAGGTCGAGTGACAGTGTTGCCTTGGCGGTTGGACATGGTCTCGCAGCGAGAGATCCGAACTGAAGGGTTGTTCGCGGCACTGAACGACTGTCTTTACCGGAGTATGTACAGGTTCAGCCATGTCGCCCTCATAGACCTTGACGAGATTGTCATGCCCAGACACAATGACACCATACAGCACTTCATGGAGTAAGCATGTCCCTTTTAAATTAACTAATTTCACTTATATTTTACCGTATCAACTTTCTCTTGTATTATTGGCAAATTATTATTCAATCTTTGCAATGGCAAATGGAAAAATAATCTTTCATCAATATAGAGTGTGCACATTTTTTGTTGGGAATAATAGTATTTTTTTTTTTTTTTTTGCAGTATTGTAAACAGTTGGTATTTTTAATTAACCCCCTTCTTCTTCTTTCTTTCTTTCTTTACTTTGTTGTAAATAATACATGGACATGTATCATATATTATTTATAACTAATTTAGAATAAAGTACTGTCAATTCAAACTACTCAATTACATAAAACAAATAAAAAATTATTATTTAAATTTAAAGTCACAAGAGCTAAAAGAAAATATTGATTATATTAAAATACATTTTTCCATATTCATACATCTATAAATGCACAATAACATTTTACATACATAGATAAATATATTATAACATAATTAAAACTAGTATATCAAAGTACAATTAGATTTACAAGATTCCAAGACATTTAGTTTTTATTGAATTATTTTAAATTTAACTATTAGAAGTTATAATGAGGTTTATTTATTAATAAATGAAAACGAGGTTTGAGGAAAATATTTTTTCCATCTAACAAGTTCTAAAAGGCAATGAAGAAAGCATTAAAGTAAATGTGTGATGAAATAAACATAGCGGTTTTCATGAAGACGCAAAAAATAAAACCAAAATAAACCTAGAAACACCTGATCTTCTTAATATCAAGATTTCTAAAAATTGGACCTCACAGAAATGCGCTGCCTTGGATTATGAAACTGTATCAAATATTATCATTGATGTTGGAAAAATAAACATAGAGCAAAAAATGTTTATATAGTGAAATGCATTGTTTTATATTCAATACAATTTTTCTAACGCATATTAAGAAATATATTTAAGAATGTAATTTTGAGAGTTGGGCAGACCATCTGTCTTAATAAACATAGAAACTAAATTCTTCATTTAGACTCTCCTGAAATAACAATTAGTTTTTTGTTTTTGAATGTTGTAATTTAATTCAAAAGGATTTCATGTAATATAATACGTGTAAATGTAATTTTCTAATGTTTATGTTCCACAACATTTTAAAGAAAAAAGCTTCTTATTAAAGAGGAAATTTACGAACGTAACTACGATTGGTAAGTGCTACCCTCACTCTTCTTTCCCTACCAGTCTAGAGCAAAACTTAATGGTCATACCTTTTATGCTCTATGTTCTCTCGGGCTTACAATTTCCATTTACTTTACTTACATCTATATTTAATAAAGTGGTCAAAAGTGGAAAGCAAAATTATATATTCAAATAGAGAGTTTTTGACATTGGAGATTATTTATTAGTAGGTGTTTTATTTGTTGGGGTTCAGTCAAAGTAGATCCAATAAATACAATTTAAAAAAATGTGTATTTTTCAATTGTCTGCCAATGGCAGTCATGAATATGGGATTCTGGTGACATGACATACCCTCTCACCTTCATGATAGCCCTGAAGATGGCTTACAATGTAAGCCGAAACGTTGGCAGATAATTAAAAAATACACATTATTTTAATTTTATTTTTTGGATCTACCTTGACCGAACCCCAACAAATAAAACTCCTACTAAAAATTATATATTCTTCATCCGCTTACGCAGACTCTTCAAACTCAACTCTACTCCAGCAAAGGCATTTAGTGTTGGTAAGAAAGTATTTATCAGGGAATACAGGATTATTCGAGTATATTTCTTAGATAAAAGAGATCTCAGAGGGCTTGTGAACCCAGGGAAAGGAGAGTTGAAAAAACACACCACTCAACTGCAGAAGAGAACAAGAACTAATCAGGGAGAGGAAAGGAATGAAAATTAAAGAGGAGGTGGTGTGGAGAACAACTGCCAATGTTTAATCTATTATATTTTGATTTGATTTATATATATTTGGAATAGAAAAAGATTATGTATTAAACATTATGTTAGTGAGTTCATGATTTAAAATATATTAATAAAAAGAACAAGTTTTTTTATCAAATTTTAACCTGGTCTTAGCTGCCTGAATTCTTAGAAATCATAACTGATGGTGAAAAACCAGTAGCAGTGTTATCTTAAATTTAAAATTACTTTAGTTTATCATGTCTCAATAAATTCAGAATTGTATCAACTAATTATATTACATATTTCATTGATAACATAGTAAGTGAATTGTATTTATAATGAAATTTAAATACCAATTTTGAAAACCCAGTGATGGAACTTAATAAAATGTAGGAATGTGCAATTTTCTATTTGCAGGAACTTGTCTGTAATATTAATTTATGATAAGTATGATTCAAATCTTAAATAATTTTTTTACTTTTTTTCAGGTGGATGGGAACAAGGCTCAACACAAAAACCACAGGTTCCTATTCCTTTCAAAATGCTTTCTTCTACTTACAATGGCCCGATGACATAACTCTTTCTGATGACCCATTTGAAAATAGCCTCATCACTTTAAGGAAGACTCAAAGAAGAGCCAAATTACACCCTCATAAGCAACGCTCTAAATATATATGCAGACCGGAATTTGTTATAGAAGCAGGTGAATTGAAAATTTTTTTTTTGGGGGGGGGGGTGAGGGATCTTTAATACAGATCTTAAAAATTTTTTTATTCATTTATTTTTAGCTTGCTTTATAAAATTTAATTTTGTCCAAAAAAGTAATAGGCATTCCTTCACATGCCTAATTATAGTGTTAGAAAGCCATATATTACATAAAAATTTCCTTCTGTTAAATATCAGAGGCTTCTAAGAGTAATAATATGGCTCTATAGATCTGTTTTCTAAAATAGTTGCATCAATTTGTAAAGTGAATTTTTTATTATTCATAAAAGTTATTTATGAAAGAAGTTTGATCTAATAGTGGATTATATTGGGGACATTTGGATAATCAAGGCAACTGTTTAGGCTAAACTTTGGCAATACAATTAAATATTTAATTTATTATCTTCTAAAACTTTTTTTTTTTAAATCTTACTATAGTAATCCAAACCTTAAGCATACACAAAATAGTAAATGCACTGTCTGATAGTAATCATCATAATGAATCAATCAACTATGTATCAACTCGCCCTGCATTTAAATGTAATTTGTTTTCAACTAATGAAAAGTAATTACTTAATCGAGGAAGAATTGTAAGAATCATTGAATTATAGGGAAATATTCACAACAATAATATCCAAATGAAAGGAGGAATACGATACGTAATAGGGAGCATTAGTGATAATATTGAGGATTTTGGATTGAAAGGACTGGATTCGTTAGATGTTAAAAGGCTTGGAGGCACCCAAGATTTCTACACCCTGTGCCCAGATTAGTTATAGTAAGGTCTTTTAAAGAGTCAGTTTGTTTTCTATCCACTCATTTCTTTAAAAATAAAATTTTAATCTAATTTTAAAGTAAAATATTAGAGTACTAATTAATTTTATCCTTTTTGAATAAACTGTAAAACTCCATTAATAATTCCTCTACATTAGCTTCAATAATAGTTTTCAAAAATTGAAAGCCAAAATTTTAAAAAAACTTGGAATTGATATTGTTATCAAAATGATCCTTATCCTTGAATGAAGACAACTTGGTTCTGTAATAACCAACTCTGTTTTAAATTTATCTTTTTTAAATTTAATGATCTGACTAAAATTCATTTAGAAATATTTAAAATTCAATACTGAGTGTCTCCCTTAATTCTATAATAAAAATTAAGTAATTTTAGATGGCTAAAACATACTGTAATATGAAAGATGCCCCTTGGATAAATTTAACCCAGTGAAATTTCCTGTTATTGAAAATTATGAGTGGAAGTAGTCGCATCTCACAATAAATATTAAAACATTAAATTATTATATTGTCATTCATCCACTTTTTAATTAAACCATATTAAAATTGTTAAAGAAAATCTCATTTTTTTATAAATTTTAATTAAAATTAATGTGATTTTATTTTAGGCAACCACTTTGTATGGGAGTTTATACCAGGGCATGGAACAGTAAATGTGCCCTCTGATTCGGCAATACTCAATCACTACAGGGTATGTGAATTTGGAGGTGATGATTGTGTAAAGTCTGCTTCTGTTGTTGATAGAACTGCATATCGCTACAAAGAGCGGCTGCTAGCCCGTGTTCGAATGAGGTGGATGCAACTTGCCTCTAAATGTTCCCTTCCTCAACCAAATGTGAAGAAGAAAGTAAAACCCAAAGCAAAACTCCCCAAAAACCCAAGGTAGCAATAATATACTGAAAACTAATAACCTTGTAAAAGCATTTGAACAAACAATAATTACAGTCTTCTATGTATGGTGGTCAAACCTGTTAATAGACATAAGTAAAATTGTATTCTGTANCTGTTTCAAATGGTGCAATAAAAAGGACAAAGAAAAAAAGGAAGGGTATTATTGGGATGAAGCAACTTTGGAACTGGGAAAAATGTTTGACAGGTTCCAATTTTAGTATATGTACCGCCAAAGCGAGTTGACAGGTTTATTGAGAAGGAGGGCTAATGGTTTTTAGAATGTTGAAAATGTTTGAATAAGTTAAAGAAATTTGTTCTATGTCCGTTCTGTCGTTAACTGGATTGTGTTGTAAGTTGATGTGAACGGTTTCAAATAAAAAGCGTTTGTGTTCATAGGGTTCAGTGGAAATAATGGTTATGCTCTCGAAGTCAAATGTGTGTTTTTCTTGAAAAACATGTTTAGTGAGGGCAGTTTTTTATTAGTTTATTCTTTATGTCTTTTTTTGGTTATCACATTACATTATGGTAATTCTGTATTATGATGTAGTCAATTATTATTGTATTCTCATGACTTTGTATTTATACAGCCCTAAAGATGGCTTACAATGTAAGCCGAAACGTTGGCAGATAATCTTTTTAAAAAAATACACTTTTTTTTGACAAAAATCAATACAACAAAAATCATCTAATAATGATTTTACTTAGGGTTCGGTCAAGATAGATCCAAAAAATACAATTTAAAAATTGTGAATTTTTCAATTATCTGCCAACGTTTCGGCTTACATTGTAAGCCATCTTCAGGGCTATTATGAGCTCATTCATGAAAATGGGATCCTGGTGACAGGACGTCCACTCTCACCTCTATGATAGCCCTGCAGATGGCTTACAATTTAAGCCGAAACGTTGGCATATAATTAAAAAAAACACATTTTTGGATCTACCTTGACCGAACTCCAATAAATAAAAAAAACTTATAATTATTACTTTAATGAAATGTTCCTGGAGTACTAGAGGCGACAATCCAACAACACATCCCTGCGAAGAATACGCCCTTGGAGTACTAGAGGCGACAATCCAACAACACATCCCTGCGAAGAATACGCCCTTGGAGTACTAGAGGCGACAATCCAACAACACATCCCTGCGAAGAATACGCCCTTGGAGTACTAGAGGCGACAATCCAACAACACATCCCTGCGAAGAATACGCCCTTGGAGTACTAGAGGCGACAATCCAACAACACATCCCTGCGAAGAATACGCCCTTGGAGTACTAGAGGCGACAATCCAACAACACATCCCTGCGAAGAATACGCCCTTGGAGTACTAGAGGCGACAATCCAACAACACATCCCTGCGAAGAATACGCCCTTGGAGTACTAGAGGCGACAATCCAACAACACATCCCTGCGAAGAATACGCCCTTGGAGTACTAGAGGCGACAATCCAACAACACATCCCTGCGAAGAATACGCCCTTGGAGTACTAGAGGCGACAATCCAACAACACATCCCTGCGAAGAATACGCCCTTGGAGTACTAGAGGCGACAATCCAACAACACATCCCTGCGAAGAATACGCCCTTGGAGTACTAGAGGCGACAATCCAACAACACATCCCTGCGAAGAATACGCCCTTGGAGNAAGCCATCTTCAGGGCTGTAAAAATACAATGTCATGAGAATACAATAATATAATAGAGAATTGCAATAATGTAATGTGATATCAAATGTATGAATGTAGAAAGCTATGTAAGAGAATTTAAAAAGATTTTAAAAAACAATTTGTAAAAAAAAAAAAAAAAAATGTGGTAGTATTAAACATTTGGCAATTGTTGTGAATCACTATTTGTTTACAAATAATAACTTTTTTATAATGTATAAAATTGCAATGTCGTATCCCTAATGTTCAAAGCAAGGTCATAGCCAAAAAGAACTTCATTGATCTTTTATAAATTTATCAGAGTATTTTTATTATAGATTATAATTATAATTACATGAAGGTTATCATTATTATTATTTAACCAGGACAAGAAATTGTCTACTTCTACAACAAAAAATTTAATTCACAATTCTTACACTACAGTTTATTTTTGATATAGCATTTTATATCTTATTAATATAAAGTTACACAATGATTACTATACAAATTTACATCTTCATTTGATATTCTATCAGTTTTTTGGCACTTTTGAAGGCATTCAATTATAATAAATTTATCCAATAAGAAAATTATAACACACATGAAAGTAGAAAATAATTACCTAAAATTTATCTTTGTGTATATTTCTACAACTCATAGCCAAATTTTAATGTTAATTAAGTAAATAATTGTATTAATACTTTAGATTGTGACCGAAATTATGTGTACTGTTTGTTTAGATGGGGGGGGAAAAAAAACTTTCAGTCGAAATTAGTTAAAAATATAAACTTCAAGACTTCAGGTTAACTTTCACTCCAAATAGTTTGAGGTAAACAAAAAAAAAAAATAAAATAAAAAAAATTATTAAGGAAACAAACAAAATATCTACTGGTTACTGCAAGATATATTAGGAAAATATTTATTTTATCAAAGCAAAATTTATTAACATGCAATTCCTGTAATAAAATATACCTGATATTTTTTTATAAGTGACATAGCATGAGAAAAATAGAGGAGAAAAGATTAATATCACAAGTCTGATTTTTTAAACTTTATTATAAAAGAAAATATTAACTATTCATAAAATTTTACTTATTCTTGTCTCATATTAGCTTTAAGACAAAATAACTTTTTTTTTTTTTTAATGGAAATTATAGAAGTCAATGACTAAGGAGTTGATATATCTAAGAATTTATAGTTTTATGAAGATTTATGATCTTTCAAAGGTTCTCACTGATTTTAAATCATCAATATTACACAAATTTTACATATAAACACATTATTTTATTATAGATAATAATAACCCTTGATAATAACTACCACAGTTACCTGGGATTTGTTATGATTTTTCCCTATTTCATCTTCAATGTTTGAAAGGGTCTCTTTTTTGTTAATACTGACTATGGCCTTGTTTATAAGTGAATAAATTATAAGACTCGATATTTTGTTGTTTTAATTGAAAATGAAAGAAGAACGTACATATGTGAAGAGTACGTAATACTGTTTATTGTATAGATATGTTGCTGTGATATAAATTTAGACTGTTTGTTTTATTGGATGAGCACCTGAGAATAATTCATGCACTTCTTACTTTTATAAGGATTAATATTTGATGGAGTAGCTTCAAAATTTTTGATAAATTCTCAAATAAAAATACTGTTGAAAATAGTTAAAAGCATTGTTGGAGGAGATCAAATTTTTCCTGCCTTGAAATAGTTATTCCTGATTTCTTAAATTATGTTCCTAGATTCTTCTTCTTTTTTTTTTTAAAATCCAACTATCAAATATTTAAAGTGCAATTATATATTTTTAAGGTGATTTTTTATATTCTTTTAAGAGATTAACAATATTCTTTAAACAATTGTGTCTATGAAAACAGTTGTATCTATTTGAAATAAAAAAAGATCGTACACAAAAAATTAAAATTTGATTTATGATGGAAAGAAATTACAAATTGTTCAATGAAACTAAAATACTTATTGATCATTAGTCCTTTGACTCCCACAATTTTAAATTATTACATTTTAATTAATAAAATAAAGAAAATAAAAAAGGAGAGAAGGAAAAGAGATTACTGTCTTGTTAAAGCCTAAAGTGACTCAACAGAAACTCCATGATACTAATATACTTATTTTCAATCCCTGGTACACTAGGAAGAGGGAACTGTTTGCACAGTGTATTTTTTATGTTTCTTAATAAGAAGCAATACTTTTGCATGTAATAAAATTGATCAAGTATTACAAATTAATTTATATTTTAAAATTAAATTTAACAGACCAGCTGGGCTTTACAGATTTCAGAATTGACCAGCACTCTGTCCATAGCATGTTGTTAAGCTACCCCATGTTATTCAATATATTGCCCTCTAAATGGAATTAACATAATAAAAATTTCAAATAATTATAAATTTTGATTTAGTTTTATAAAATTAAAATTTTGGAATACTTCGGGCCATAAAGTATTTCTAAACAAAAAATAATTATTTAAAAGCTAACAAGTATAAATTATTTGTATCATACTCAGAATGAAAACGCTTAATATTAAAAGAAAGCATAATTAATTAAAATCATAAAAAAGGGTGTCATGGAGGTTTAGTTGGCAGGAAATGTTAAATTAGAAACTAATTTCTTTTGGAATAATAACTGGGTAATCTGGGCCACGCTAAGGATCTATTATTTTTGTTCACTTGAAAGACAAGGACTCTGGGTTAATCCTTATTACAAGTTTTTAATATTTTGTATTTCATAAAGCAGTTATACAGGGTCAATATATATCCCACTTTCACAGCTAAAGCAGGATTTTTTTAACAAAACATATTAGTTTTTTCTACTCTCAATGAAGTAGTCAGTATCCCTTGATTTTTATTTATTTAAGCCTTAAAAGACCCCACAGAAAAAAAAATTGATGAAAAAAGTAAACATAAAGAAGTAAAAAGGTATTTAATAACTCAGCAGCT
>KZ808087.1:169266-185625 GCA_000696205.2 Oncopeltus fasciatus | reverse complement strand
TAACTGTTTTATGAACATAAGTCGGGACACTTGCATTAATTATTCTTTAAAACCAATTGGAGATTGATTTAACATGAATTGTGTTGAGTTTTTTTAAATGCAGTCTAGTATATAATTAAATTGACTTAAGGTGTTTTGCAGTCTTGAGAATCCAAACTTATTTAAGGGCCAGCATAGGAACCATCCAGATATCCAGCTTTGATTCCAATTTTGGCACAAGTCGTGTTCTGGCCAGTATATCATGCAGAATAGGGAAGTATTACAATCCCATAATAGATTTATGAAAAACTGATAGTAGTAAAGTCATTGTGCAACACACACAAGGGTGCGTGCATGTACATGCAAACACATATACCAACAGAACGTTTTTTGTAGATTTACATGTATAAAACAAGAACGAAGGAGCTTGTGTGAACGGAAAATACATGAGAGAAGCATTTTTTTTAAAAAGGCTACACATAAATACTGAATTTTTTTTCTTAATCATACGTAGAAAAGTTATTAGCAGAAATGTGCTTCATGAAGGACCCTGAGTACACTATTTCACACTTGGTTTAAAAAAATAATGAAGAAGCAATTTATAAATTATTTACCCTATTAAAAATATATTTATATATTAATGTAAATTTTAACAATGCAATAAGTCTATGTACATTATTAAGCTTAGTTTAACGCTCCAATTGGAGACTTTGTAGTCATGCCCCACTTTATGCACATCATTGTCAAGTGCAAGTGGTCAGCACTGATGGCAGAGCTTTAACAATTAACTTTCCCTTTTTTTTTTTTTTTTTTTTTTTTTTCTAAACGAAGGAGCCAAATTCTGAAATTCCTCAAACCCATTATTCTGTTAAAATAATAGAAAAGTAAAATATGGGGCTTGTAGATGTAGCATATTTTTCATCTATCAAAAACCTATTTTTACAAAATATACTTAGTAAGGTTCAAGGGAAAGACAAAGATACAAAGCCTTGTATAATAAAAATATTTTATTTTATAGCTACAGTTGTTATATGTCCCTCAAACTTCATTTCATGAGCTTAACAGAATATAAATATTTTGCAGTTAAACAAATTTTAAAGGATTTAAAAAATGAACCTTTTACAGGCAAGCACAAACACATAAGAAGGCTCTCTATTGATTTAACAATTTACAAAATTTGTTTTATTTATATATTGCTAAGCTCCTGAAGAGATGCCAAGGCCAAGTGAAATTAAAGGAGTTAAAAAAATTTACTTTTAAATTAGAAAGTTATATTTTGGCCTTAGGACTTTAATACTGAACACTAAGGTTATCTTCTATAAGTAAAGAAAATATACAGAGTAATATGAACTGACATTGTCAACAAGTGTTTAACATTATTAATATAATTAATGTAACAATAATTTAGGGAATTTTGTTTTAGATAATTTAAACTCATGCATTACTTATTATTACTTTCAATAACAAATGCAATAATTAAAATGAATTAATAAGTTGATAAGAAGGTGTTATCACAGTAATATTAAAACACATATTCAGGTATTTATCTAAACAAAATATGAGGTCATGGATTACAGAACACAAAGAATTTTCAAGTAGTACAGAATTCATCTAAGAAAGGCTGAAGATACCAGGAACTTCTTATAACCATAATAAAATATTTATTATATTAAAAACAATAAATGAATCCAGAAATGATTTAATAAATTAAGTAAACCCTAGCTTTATGTTTGAAAATGGTCATGTTAATTTGAGAAAATATTAGGGAAAATAAATTTTGAATAAAAGGAAAAGTTTTGAAAAAATTACTAATGAAAAGGTTGAAGTTTATGACTTTTTTTTATATTAAAAATGAGGAAATATTAAATTGATAACTTTCTTTCAGTTTAAAAGCAGCTAAATAGTAACTAAAAGTATTATTATGTTAATTATCTTGAAATATTGTTAACAAGAGAGAATTATAGTGTGGGGGACTGAAATTAATAGTTATAGAAAATTTATTTAATCAGTCATCAAAATGAAAAATAAAATAAAAAGCAATATAGAAAATATTTTAAATATTTAACAGATATAAAGAGCAAATAGGACTAAACCAATGCTTGGAGAGAGAAAAAAAAATTAGTAATAAGAGAAACAAAGAATCAGATAGGTTTTTAAAATGTAATCTTTTGTCTGTAAACTTAATATTTCTTCTCCATATACTATTAAAATAGTTAATTAATAATTTAAAAAATGATAGAAGATTTACTAAGAACATAACAACAGTAAATAGAACCTTATCATATAAATTTTATTTCAAACTTAAAAGAATCAAAAACAATAAACAAAAGAGCCAAAGGTAAAAATTAATGAGGTTTAGTCAAAATAAAATATATTACAGTACTTGTAAAGGTAATAAGGATATATATTAAGCAGGAAATATCTTAGGAGAGATGAAGTAAGGAAATAATCCTCAGAATCTAGAACTAATTAGATTTTAACAATGAAAAATTATGAAGGTGTTAAGTGGAAGTTAAGTATACTTCATAAGTTTTCCTATGTAAGTTTGAGATATAATAGTATAAATTACAGATAGTTCATAATATGTTCACAGGTAGTTGAAGATTGTGACCAACAATGATAGTTAGTGGCTTAGTTGATAGTAAATAATGATATATGACTAGTTAGATGATAACAAATAAAGAAACATTCATTCCCTGTTGATACCCATTCATAATGAAAATTATTTTGCATTAGTAGTTTCTAAAATAGTACCATATACCACAGGTCTGAAATTGATAATAGCAATGCTTATAAAGCTGAATGCAATAGATGCAACACCCTTTATTGTGTTATAGAAGTTATATAAGCCAGTTTCCCAGCCGGAATACATCGACTATTCTGAACTACTGTATCACAAATGATGAATAAAAAGTTAACTCCTCTGAAGCAGAGGACATAATGAGAGATTCAAGCACAAAGTAGAACATAATTAACTGTCCATAGTTTTTGTTCTGCGAATGACCTTGAATTTTTAGCGACCTCTAACTTTGATATACGAATATATTCAAATAAAACTTATATTTCTTTCTCTAGTTAAAAATTATAACACTTTCTATCAAGCATGTACATGCTGATTTCCTCTTATTCAATTAGTATTCCATATTATTAAAACAATACATGTTAAGTGAACTCAATCCCGAAAGTGCTGGTTAAGAAACCCTTCACTACATAACATAAATGATAATAACAGTAATTATGGTGATAAAAACAAAATAAATAAATTTATGAAGTTTTTGATTAACTCAGTTAACAAAAAAATAAAATAAAATAAAAAGAATAAAACTCTTTCACTAATATCACATACAGAATACATAAAGAAAATTTTAGAATCCCAAATTTGCTTAATGTAGAGAGTTCACTGAAAGAATTGTTTTGTAAATATACTTGAACATTCCCTAAGTAAAATATATTACATATTATTTGGCGCATTGATAAATTTGAAGAGTTCCATAAAAATTTTCCCTTTAATTTCTAATCATCATATTAATAATAGTTCTTGTTTAGCTATTTTTTAATTCATCTGTAATACATTAAATTGGTTTGTATTCTACATAAATATAAGATATATTATTCTTTTAAAAATGAAACTATATTTCATAATTTAAAATTTCCTCAAACAACAATTATTGCATTTTATAAGTATATATTTAAGTTCAATATTTCATTTTTTATTAGTTATTTTCTTAAAACTACTCATATATTTTCATCAATTTAATTTTTTTTTAGATTTAGTACAATATCTTTTTTAGAACCTATGATGTTTTAACTTGAATTTTATTGTTACTGTTTCAAATTATAGGGCTTATAAGAATCGTTATTTAACCATAATGTTGTGCAAATATTTCCATAGTTATTCCACAGCCATAAAATTCAGGTCAAAACAATAGTCAATATAAAAAGAAATATTTGATAAAGAATTTTTTTCAAACCAAGATTGATACTTATATTGTTCATTTCATAAGAACTGACATAACAAAATTATAATAATTTAATTATAAATATAACTTATCACTCATATAAAGATAATTGAATGAAGCACCTTTGTTTGGAAGAGAGAAGTTACCAGCTTAAAGATGTACTAATTACATCAAGTTTGAACTTGGTGAAGCAAGTCAGCAGTATTACAGAGGTATTGCACACAGGGTGAGTCTTTTCTGATTTTCAACAAAAACAACATATAGAGTCTAATAATTATTAACAAATGAGTTATATAAAGTTGTTATGTCTTCAAAGTTATATACACTAGTAGAGTATCCAGCCATTCCAGGGAATGGAGGCAACCTTCAACCATTTGCCAGTGAGACCTACTACTAAGTGTGTCCGAACTAAGTTACCTTGGAATGACTTATATGAGAACACAGGGTTTCCTTCGAGGTCTTGATGGAAGGATCGGGCAGAGAACAGCCCTGATAGCCTCATCAAACACAGTTTTGAGGCCCTTCTGGGTGAGAGCACTGCATTCAAGGTATTTTACTGCACCAATCTCCTTCGCCATAGCCAATCCCTGCAAACAATTCATTAGCAAATACAGACTCTACTCCCACTAGAAAAATTAGAGGAGAAAAAAAAAAGGAATCTAATGAATCTTCCTTTTATNCTCATGAATAACACATGACCCCAAGTATCACTCAAGAGGAACCATTTTAAAAAACATCTTTATTCGATTTTTTAAAAATGATTTATAATTACCATATTCTAAGTATTATTATTTAATTGGATTTATTTAATATTTTTTAAAAGATAATTATTTTGGACCTCAGATTCATTGTGTTTAGCTGCTTTAACTTCCATTATCAGTCTCTTGGCTTCCAAAAGAGAAGCTAAAAGGCAGCTAAGCACAATAAATTTGAAGTAGTTTCTCATTCGGTTATCACCTAATAAATAAACTTCATTCTTAGCAGAAAATAGGGGGAAGGGGGAGGAGGAGGGAGAGAGAGATAGAGATAGACTATCTACAGATAGAACTATCGTACCTCACTATCGTCTTCCTCACCTTATTCTAAACACACATGGGACTCTAACCTGCAGCAGATTCGGTAGCATGTTCAACATGCATCAGATTATGCAGAACATACAAACTTTTTTCTTTTTAAACAACATACCTGTTTTTTAATCACTTATTACGCTCTATTTTGTCATAACACTAATAATTTAGAAGATGTCAGTGATTAATCAATTTGATCATCCTCTAAATTCACTCTAAATACTACAGTTGGTTTCTGTTTTTAAAATGAGGGGACCACCCACTCCTCGAAGTTACATAATATATTCATTAAATTTTTCTTCTTTAGGAAAAGAGGATTGTTGGGAATTCGGTCATGGTAGTTGAACAATTAAAAACTAATTTGTAACCAAAATAGTTTTTAAAAATTAGTTTTTGCAACAATCCTCTCTTCATAGAACTTGATGGTCAACAATCCATTCCATATTTACTTCTTTACATTTTTTTTTGGTATTACATTATGTACCATATTTTAATCGTGGATACCGAGTACATTTAGACAGCATTTTTTTGTAACAATTTTACTTTAGATTATTCAAAATTGTGGACACTTGACTGCTGCACTTTTATCATAAACTTCCTACGAACTTTGGCAACTTATACCCTGCCCTAATCCAGGCTTATTAGGAGAAAAAAATAAGTAAATAAAAAACCAACATTAAGAAGACAATCTGAGTGTTTAACAAAAGTTGATTGACTGTCAAAATATATTTATTTTAAAAACCTATTATTTTATTGCTTTACCTGAGGTATCCCCATCAAATGACAACAAATTAATTTATATTTACAATACCATTAGATTAAAGGGAGAAAAGATAATATTCTTGTTCACAAGATAAACCCCGTAAAGCAACAGAAATAACCAAAAAAGATTAATGACTTATCCAGTAGTCTGCCCTAAAGAAAATAAAATCCTATGGACGAAATTAATTATAAGAATTTGCACGTAATTTTCCATATTGTCATATTTCTTAAACAATAAACCTACAGAATATTTATATTATTTTCTTACCTGTGGATAGGTGATTGGTGCTAATTTCTTCTCTTTTAATTTTTCAATTGTTTCTTTGTCTTCCCTCAAATCTAACTTTGTCCCGACTAATATTATGGGTGTTTGAGGACAGTGATGTCTCACTTCCGGATACCACTAAAAACAATAAACATTTCATTCATTGGCATTTTACAATTAATTTTGGGAAGCCAAAAAGGTGGCTAAATTCAGAAAAAACTATAGTAAATAAATGAATATGTTTAAAAAACAGTTCAAAATTTCTAAAAAAAAATTCTAATATTTCAAAATATAATATTTAGTGATTACTTATTGATAATTTAATCTTACCAGAGCAGATCTTGCCAGAGCTTACCTTTGCCCGGACGTTTTCAAATGATGCTGGATTGACAAGTGAAAAGCATATCAAAAAAACATCCTGAAAGAGAGCAAAACAAACATCAACTGTAGCAGCTGTATACCTTTCCAGTTGGAACAACCATACTAGTTTACACTAAAAGTGATAATGTAACTAGTTCTAAACATGTTAAATTCATTAAGTGTTTAAAATTTAAGACTTACTTGACACAAGTGTCGTAATTTAAAATTGTCAGTTCACCAGATTATTGATATATATACATATCAATAATCTGTTGAACTGACAATATGTATGGTAAGGAAGTTGGTATATAAATAGTAAATTGAGAGAAGGTTATTTTAGGATATAGTCTTTAATAGTTATTTTTCATTAAAGGCTATATCTTAATTCATTGCAAGAAACATACAGTAAATTTTCTTTCAAATGTAAATAATCATTTACAGATTAAATCTTCATAATTATATTTTTAAAAAGAGAAACTTATTTAAACAATTATTTCCCACCTTAATCGGCTGCACTTATACTCAATTTAATCAGTGTATTGGAGCCAATTAGTCATCAAAAAGATAAATTAGTTTATTGATCTACATTGAGTATAACATGGTTTTTATTCCTCAGTACTCTATGCTGTATTAGAGTTGCCAATGAGACTTACAAGACAGGTTGTAAAAGAAAAAATAGTTTCTTTAATTTACAATCCCACTAATGATTAATAATAACTAACCTTTCAATACTAGGAATGCATAAATGTAAAATGGCAATTTCAGAAGAATTTACTGAGCGGTTTAATAAACAAATGAAGAGCAATAAATAAATAAAGTAAAGATATTTTTCATAAATAGGAAATGAGTACACAGTTATCTATGGTTGTCTTGAGTTCTTAAAATTTTGTAGATAAATTTCTGATGTCCAAATAGGCAAAGGAATTGTATAATATCTGGTTTCAAACATTAATTCAATTAAAAAAATTATCTTTCTATAGAATTTAAAAATTAGAGGGAAAATATATTTCCTCATCAAGTGACTAATCAAATCAGATGAAATTAGATGTCATTAAAAGGACACAGCATTTTTTTTAAATTAAAAAAATAAATAAAAAAGAACATAGATAGAAGCTAACAAAATTTCTGAAAGCGAGACCATTCTCTAGCCAATTCAGCAGAGATGGATATTTTAGAGAGCACTTCATTACTAAATGAAGCATTTATCTATTTAGCTAGCGACATACACTTATATATATATCACTAACCTTGAACATCAATAAATGACAGAGCTGATTATTCAGCTACTATAGAGTCTAACCAATAGTAAACAGTTTTGATTAAATCCCTGACACAAAAGAACTCAATTTACTAAGATCACTTAAGAGATGTTGATACTCCATGACAGAATATGCAATTAAATAAAATTGGTTTATAACTTATAAAAATCAACTAAGTAAAAGTATTAGTGTCCAATTCCCTAAGCTTTACAGAAATACTTAATGAAAGTATTTACCCACACTTATTAATAGATTAGTAGTTTCAGTAACTGAATAACATTTTAATTTTTTTTTTAATATGATAAGATTAAAATGTTATCCAGTAACTGAAACTAACAATCTATATTAGTAACTGTGGGAAAATACTTTCATTAAGTATTAACCTTAATACCTAAGTAAAGTAAGTTAACTAAAGTTAACCTTATAACAATCTTCCTTTTGGGAATTTGTATTATTTTTTAAAAAATTTTAAGTCATTAAGTGTTTTATTTATTTAGAATAAAAGTTGTAAAGATTCTTATAAGAGTGGAAGAATGAGTGGAAGAGAGAAGAGAGTTTTAAGGGCGAGAGAGAAATAGAGAGATATTTTGAGATGTAATGTTCATAGGATTGGTCTGTCAAGCCTAAAGTAGCAGGTTCAAACCATCAGACTATTAAATCTTCAGGAGAAATTATGAATTAAATTGCCAATGAATGAATTAAATAAACCAGATTTAGCAAAATTACAGTAGTATATCAGTTGTTTTGTACACTTGAATGGGTGAAATTTTTTTAGATTGCCAAAGATTTGTCCTTATAAAAGTTCTAAGACAAAAAATTCACATGGATAGTAATTCAAAAAAAGGAGAAGGGCAAATGAAGGGATTGGTTTCACAATCCATAAATGTATTATATCATACACCCATCCACCCCATGCTCATTTTAATAAATCAAGTATCATAGATNATATATATATGTGTGTGTGTGTGTGTGTGTGTGTATATATAATGACAGTAATCAATAATAAGTAATTAGTATGAATGACTCATCAATAGTTAGGATGTCTTAACAAAATTACATTCAATGAATCATCCCCAGTTTCAGGACAATGCTCATGGAAAGGCTTTCGATAAAATTCAATTTTTACATTACAAGGATGAATATGTAGATTATAATTTTAAACATATTTATTTTAATTGATAAAACATTAAATAAATCATTGTTATTTTTATATTTGTTGAAATTTGATTAACAAGAAATGAGATCTTGACTTTTTATAACTATATTTAGATAGTACTAGATTTTGTTAAAACTCATTTTTTTACAACTCTTTTTGTTTAAATGTAAAAATCTCAGCTTAACTAATACTAGATATGAAGTATTGTATTTATTATTATAGAAAATAACTCTGTTCATATTACATAAGATAGGTTACATAAACTAATCAGAACAAATATCTTTTATTTGCATTTTTTATTATCAATTAAATTTTGGAACTATCCAAGATGAAGGCTTTAAGTTTATTTCATGACAACTGGCAGAAAAAATTAAAATAAAATACCTAATATATCAATAACTTCTTTCTTTTTTAAATTAGTTTATTAACATATTTATGAACTAATTGTTTACAAAAAGCTGAATGTTATTTTCTTTAGTTACAAAAACTTAAACAGTATTTTTTTTATTTATGTAAATGAGTTTGTTCAGTATTGGAATCTTTATAGGAATATTAAGAGAGGAATATAAAGACGTGAAAAGTATATAGTAGGACTGAGAAGAATGCCTGGAGACTCATTATAGTATTTTGTGGGAAGCAAATTTAAAATGAAATAATAAGATATCTTTCCCACAATTGTTTATTTCCAGTTCATAAGTTTTAGGCTCTAATAATTTTCAGGAGCTCTTCAATATTATAAATATTTACACAGGGTGCTGGCCCTTACTGGACATTAGCAGTTCATGAAAAAGTGGTGAATTTCTTAAGGTTTCAAATTTAAATATGACGAAGTATGTCATCAATTATTTCATTTTATCTTTTTTGCTGAGAGAAAATTCAATAAATAACTGAATTTAAAGCAAAAAGAGACAAGTTTGTATATTATCTTAGGAACAAAACCTACAATGGGTAACCAAATTATAGGTTTTTATGTTTTATTTCAGAAGGAATGTAAGTAAGGGATTTTATTAAAACACAGGAACCAATAAGATAAGCTACAAGATTATTAATAATACTGTTATACCCCATGGGTCAATAGTGATTAATAGAATATAATTTCAGAACTACTTCTTCTGGGCTTGATCATGTATTAAAGTTACTTTTTGTCAAGTTTTTGCACATCAGGCTTCTTGAGAACTGAAAGAAGATTGTGAGCAAATCTTCTCTGCCAGTTGTTCACTCATATTCTATTTTCGGCTCTCAAGAAGCCATCACATGATGGGAGAAAACTTTGCAAAAAATAGCTTTACTACATGGTCAGGCCCATAAGAAGTATTTATGAATATTCCCCGAGACTGTGGAAGCTTATGTGAACAGAATATAATTAATCATTTATTTATTTGGTGCTATTTTTCTTTTTGTTATAATAGTTTTTTCTTTCCTATTATAATTTTGTGTACAATAATCATACAACGAAACAAAACTGCCATCAATCTCCTTCCAAAAATAATAGCTATTTTATAAAAAAATGTATCCATATTGTATATATTAGGCTTCTATTTTATTTTCATTTAAACTAGAGAATTGCGATAATTCATTACATATATAATTATCTCAATTCTCCATATTTATTTTCTTTAATCGTGGCTGGATATACCAATGAACAAGCTATAAAAGAATACAGTATGTGTTTGTGTGAGTAATCAATCAGTCTCTAATCCGGTCTCAAATCAATAACAGTTTAAAAAATGCTACAAGACTAAGTAAAAATAAAATTTAAATTTATCTAATATCTCACAAGATAAGCCGAACTAATAAATTTTGTATCACCTTTGCTAAGGTAACTTCACTCAAACTTTTTTTTCTTCTTGAACTATTAGCTGTACATGTGTGTGTGTGTATATATGAGTGAGAATAAAATAGGTAAACAGAACTCAGAAAATTTAAGCATTCTAAGAGTAAATAAATAATATTAACTTTAAAATTTAGTCATCCTTCAAGAGACACAAAGAGAAGGTACTCATAATTAGACTCCTGAGAGCACCTACTTCCTTCATTATGACAGTACAAGTGTCCCTGAAAACTTTATATTATTTATTCTTAGGAAATTTAATTTTGGTAAGTTCAGTTAATTTTTTAAATTCTTCCAGCATATCCAAATAGTTATTTATAATGGTCTAAAGGTTTTAGTTTTTATAGACATATATACAGAAATATGTATAACATTAAATTTTTTTATAAATTATATCTCAAGAGAAATTTATGACTCCCAGTTGAAGTAAATATAAAAATGAAATAAATATGTTGCATTAAGAAACAGACAAGTATCTCTATAAGGGTACATTTTGGTTTGACCAGTATAACATAGTTATGCATAACTATATAAATATAGTTGCAACCTCCTTTTAGCTTCATATTAATGAACATTTATATTTCACTATGAATTTTAGAGTGCTAAAATTGTGAATATTGGTTTTCACCTTCTGTTGTGATCATGTTTTTTAAAAAGTAATACAGTTAATTTACTTGATCAAAACCAAACAATGGTACTAATATTAGACTATGTTATTTTAAATTATGTTGTTGAGACCATTTTGAAGAATTCATTAAAACAGTAAAATATTATTAACAACCTAATATAATAATCATTTTTACTGGGTACATTATTCATTGCATGTCTGAAAAAAGAGCTTAAATATAAAAAAAGAGAGGGCAAATATAAAACTAAAACAATTCTAATGCTACAGAGTTCTTCATAAAAAGAAACTAACATTATTAATGACATACTTTACTATATTGAACTTTTCTACATGGCCCAAAAATAAAATTTAATAATTAACCAGTTTTGAGATATGAAATTCCTCAAGTTCAAAGATAAGTGTAAAAGAAATCATTACATCCTCTAAACTGCATGACAACCTTTTTAACCAATGAGAAGGAATAGGCGGAAGGAAGCTACAAAATTATATACATTTTGCTAAAATTATTAATTACTGTAGTACACTTGTCCTCTGTCCTCTTTGTGAGGAGTTCTTTTCAATTACTGAAACTTCGAGCTCCACATGGGTATCTAAAGTATTATTAAAAAAAGTGAAGTAACTTACTGTCTGTGGGTATGACAAGGGCCTCAGCCTATCATAATCTTCTTGACCAGCAGTATCCCATAGGCCAAGATTTATAGGTTTACCATCAACCATAACATTAGCGGAATAGTTGTCAAATCTGTGAATCACACATTTCAATTTAAAATAATACATTCAATAATTAAAAAAACAACATTTAGCAACTAAGAAATATCATAATTCAAAGAAGAAGAAAAAAAGAAGGTAAAATATAACAATATATACTCACACAGTAGGAATATACTCTCCAGGAAAGGCATTTGTCGTGTAGCTGATGAGTAAACAAGTTTTACCAACGGCTCTGAAATTTAAAAATTTTGTAACTAGAGTCACATTTATTTCAAGCTTTAAAACAACAAATTACACTTAGTATATTACAATTGGTTACACTACATAACATCAATCATTAATAAACTATAAAAACATGAAACAACTATAACAAAAGGACACTTACTAGATAAGTGAAATTAATGAAAAAAATTTGATAGGTTTAACTAAAAAGTGTAAATAAAAGGAAATTTAAATTGAATATTCTATAAGAAAGAATGAAAATGTTACTATATTAGGATAATAGGAGAGCAGTAGATGATGCCTAACCACAGTGCTGGAATTATAAGGTTAAAGAAGTCTATCTAATCCCAATTACAAGTATTGTTGTTGTTATTAATCCATCAATACCATAACCTTTTGACAGTTATCTAATTGCTGTGAAACATCTAATTACACAATGACGTTTCTGTTTCCATCCGAATGTGGGAAAATGAATATCAAGATATATTTAATAGTATAAATGTACTGAACCTACCCGTCGCCGACGACAACGCACTTGATTGCCTGCATTTCCTCAAGGAATACGGAGAAGGGCCTATTGAAGATGGGAGCAGTGCTGGTAGGACCCACAGGGCGGGGTATGTCACTAGTCAACAGATGTTTTCCTTGAAGCTCATGTGAGGCCGGCCTGACTCATTTGAGAGAAGGTAAGAAGACTGATAAGTGCAGACAGGCGGAGAACTATAACTGGCCGAAGTACACAACTTACACAAAACGGGAGGGCACAACAAGATGGCAACCTGTTCCCTGACTAGGAGGTTATCTACCCCCACCACCGCTCCATTCATCACTACAATTAATTGCCTCACATTAATGTTGACAGAATTGAATAGGAACCACCAGCTCGAACTCCACACAGAGAACACCACCCAAATATTACACTGAAAAAGAATATTTTGACGAATCAAAAAATCTCATAATGCTTTTATCTCGAATATAAGTGCAAGCGATGAATTATGAAGTATTTAAAATATTTTTTCATATACTAAGTAACTATCGATAGTTTCAAGGGAATGACAGCACTTTGTGACTAATTATAAACCAAATTTTCCTATTGCATTAACTTAAATGGTATCACCAATTAATCTTCAAAGATTCTTCCTAGAAAATATATTATAAACCTTCTGGAGGGCTTTAAAACCAATGAAATCTAACAATCGATTTTTTCAATTTTTTTCCGCAAGCACTTCAAGTGCAAATGGTTAAGATTCCAACACTAGCCAGATAGAGCTGAGCATAGTTAGGGAGTTTAAGGAGTGCACAAGCATCTAGTGACCTCTAGCGGCCAATTGACTATCTAAGGACGGTTGTCACAGAGGTTCTCCCACACAAAAGGAACGTTCCAGTGGGAATTGTATTGTCAGATTCCGTAGGGATATTGTAGATATTTCACATTTAAGATTTTTTTTTTTTTAATTTGTTCCATAAAAGATATTTTAAAGTTTAAAATAAATAAATAAATTATAGGCAGGTAGGTATATCATGTAGGTATATTCTAAATCACAAAGCAAACATTTTTATTATTATTATTTTATTCTATACTGCAAATTATTGTGCACAAAATTGTAAAGGTGAGATTATGTATTAATTATATTGCTGAACCATAAAGATATTTTTATTACATTATATATATATTTGTGTATGTGTATATGTGTGTGTGTGTGTGTGTGTGCAAAAGTACTACATAATCAAGATCGGGATTCTTGCTAAACCCCACTTGTAATACTGGGATTCTGCTCATTAACTGAATGAACTCTAAGAATAACTTTAGATTCTATATGTCAATTTTCATTCCATTTAAATAAAAATTATGTCTGTGAGATCGTTAATCATATTTAATATTTTAGGAAACCCCTACTCCTGTCAAACAAAATTTGATAGTCTACAGATACTAGCTTTTAACAATCATTTTTAGTTGAACGCCCAGATACGTAGCATTTAAATACAAATTTCTACCGGGGTTTTGGAAAATTTGTCCATCAAGTGACGGATTTTAGGTTACTTCCACTTCTAATAAATGATTTTTTCCTGATTCACAAAATATATACGGTAACTATTATTTATATACTACGTGACGAATTTTTTATATTTTAATATTTTAGAATATAAAACAACATGCCATAAATTTTAATTTTTATCCTTCCCACCCCGATCCTTGAACTGCTTCTAAAAAAAAAAAAAAATAGAAAAATGGTGTGGCAAATGGTGAAAATAAAAATCAATGAAGCAAAATGCGTTCAAGTTAATTTCCAACTAAAAAAAAATGAAAAATGACTACCCTGAAATTGTGAAATTTAACAATATTCCTTTACCACATTCAAAATCCTTTCGTTACCTTGGGTTCCATCTTGACTCACGACTTACATGGAGAGAACATACTAAAATTAAAAGAGAAGAACTCAATCGGTGATATGGACTTTTATTCAGACTCAGGAATAAGAACTCCAATCTTACGATTGAAAACAAACTGACGCTCTACAAAACCTTATTAAGACCAATCTGGACTTACGGAGTAGAAATCTGGGGTGCCGCCAAGCCTTCCAACATCCAAAGAATCCAGTCCTTTCAATCCAAAACCCTGAGAATAATTGCAAATGCTCCCTATTACGTATCCAATTCTTCCCTTTACTAAGTTCTTAATATTCCTTTTGTTCAAGACCTCATTTCTTCCCGCTTCATCCTTTTTCACAATAAACTGCCACACTATCCTAACCCACCAGCACAGACCATGTCTTCCAACTCCAACCCCTACAACCCTCCACGTCGACTCAAACGAAGATGGCCCCGTGACCTCCATGGAACATAGCCTGTAAATAATTCGAGAGTGGTGCCATGGTCACCTCCTCTACTCTTGCCATTATCCCTTTGTTTTTTACTTCATTGTGATCAAATTACAAAATGTTTTAATGTAAACAGAAATGTAATAAATAAAAAAAAGTAAAGAAAAGAGAAATTATTTCTAATGATTACTTCAATGATGCATGTTACATTCGTCCTGCTTAAATAAAAATTACGCTCGTTAAAGCGTTAAAATATTCAAGATAAATGAATTCCTGGTAAACCTCAGATATAAAATTTTATAGGTTTACACCTCGCTTACCAGTAGTCTAATCAAAATCCTTGATTTTGCTTGGTATGAGAAGTTTATGATGTACTCATTTTAGAGAAAGATACATTAATTAAAAGAAAAAAATAATAATATGGGATGTTGGTTGACCCTTGATAATATGGAGGAGGAGATAGTCGGGGTTCAGTTAAAGATTTATTATTAAATAATACAAATTGGTGAGAGGGGAGAGTCACGAATTACCTGTAGTAGTACCCCAGCAACCATGGGTTAGAACACACAATTCGTGACTCTCTCCCTTCATTAACCCCATAGCCCTGAAGAAGGCCTGAAATTCAAGCCGAAACAACCTTGGCGAAAATGACCGAAACGAATGAACCGAAAATGAAATATTTTATTTCACCTCTGTGTCTTTTATTTTATTTAAACAATTGTTTATAGAAATTTTCTCTTAGCATAACCCCTGAACTTATTCATCAAAGTGGGTTTCATTGCGTTGAACAATATATTATTACTCTCACATTTAAAGAATTATTTTAATAACAATTAAAGTAGCGGATAAGCCCTTAGTATCACGATTTTGCGCATCTAGGAGTTCAGATTTTCAATTTGTAGATAAATGTCAAGGTTCATTTGAATACTATAGCGTGAGAAATTTCTTCCAGAAAAAGAACTTTATTAGGAAATTTGGACTTACAGTGGGCACACAGACTTTATTTCTCAAGATTTATTATTATTATATAAGCTGTTTGTGGATACATAACAAAAGGAGGGGAGGACAGATATTTTCAATTAGAAATAATACTTAAATAGTTTTAATTGTTTAAAATATTATCTTTTCATGAACGACAAAATAACACTTTACTAAAACAAAGACTTCCTCATTTAAAAATAACATAGAATCTCCTTGTATCAAAAATACAGTCGCCAATTTATAATCAGTCCGAACTAAAAATAGACCTTGAATAAGTGATTAGAGATAAAACTGAAACGGCTATTTGAATTTTTTTTTTTTTTTTTTTTTTTTTTTTTTTTTTTTTTTTTTTTTTTTTTT
>KZ808087.1:151465-161755 GCA_000696205.2 Oncopeltus fasciatus | reverse complement strand
AAAATATATATATATAGTTTTTCATCAATGATTCCAAATGTCTCACTGATTGTAATTGGGGATCGATATTTGGCTATAACTTAGCCTTACATAATATAGTAATATTTTACTGCTAATCAAGGAAAAACCCCAATGTCTACTCTCCTTCGGACTACGATAAATAATAATATATTATTTGTTCTTGTATAATCAATGTTAAATCAAGCTCAAAGTATAAAGTAGGCAGAAAATGTAAATACATTTTGAGTAGAGGGGCTAAAATTTTGATTCTTCAAATCGATTTTTTTTGTTTCTTTCTCCATAAATAAATTTTCTATTTTCGTAGAAAAAAATGAAATAACTCCAGTAGAAGAATTAGCAGAGGCATTAAATATTGACGGAGGCCATTCTTGTCAGATTCCCATACATAAATATGCGATACAGCTGGGAAAAGTTATTCGCAGAGAGTCTCTCAGTGGATAACCACCTTATCCATTCGGATGTACATGGAAGGCGACATACCATATCGGAATAGAGAGATTAACATTTGCCAATAACACGAAGGGCGAGAGATCCCCGGAAAATGTTGCTCCCTGTGATTTTTGTGTGTGCACTGCGTTCTCTATCCCACCTGTTCTCGGTTACTATGTACAGGGTTACAGGAAAAGTGGTGCTAGATCCGCCAAGGGCGTGAAGTACCCATCATTTCTGACTTATTTCACTATGCAACATCCTACTCTAAACTTAACCCTTTTCCAGATATTCCACTTGTAATTTTTTTTTAAATTGAAAATTGCCAATTTATAGGCTACTGAATTTAATTTTGTGTGTCTTATTATTATTATAGATATACATTTTTTTTTTTAAAGCCGCATCATGTTACCGATGTTTAAAGCTTAATTTCCCAATAGGAAATCTGCAAATAAAGAATAACAAATAAGATAAATATAAAAATTAGGCAGGCATTCTTCTTCTTCCGGTGCTGTCTCCTTCATTGGTGTTTAGCGACCTCTACAGCAAGCTCTTCTCTCTCCTTTGTGCCTGCCTTTAGTGATTTACCTGGGTTGATAATAGGCTGGTTCCCGTTGCCTTCCCCATCGCAGGACTGTAAAACTAACTTAGCTGTGCCTTCCAGTATAGATTTTCGGACCGTTCCAGGATCATTTCCTGGACTGAGAACGCTCCTACTAGCTTTTAGACTAGATTTCGGTCCGCCTCGAGGATTTGATTTCCCCGGTGACACTAAAATCAGAGAGGCTTTCCACTATCCACCATCTGGGGTGGCACACGATGGAGGATCTGGCAAACCCCACACGTGAGACCACCATTAACTAACATTTTGGTCATANAATCTCCTCTAATTATTTACAAAAGGAAACTTAAAAACCTAGTATAGTTTCTTTATGTTCAAAATTTCGGACGCAATATATATTATTTAAATTAATTGTATATCTCGTTCGTACGGGCTTTTAAAAGTTGTAGTTGTTTTTTGCACTGATGTCATAATACTGAGAAATGTAAGACTTATTTTAGAATTTTTACACGCATATATGGACACATGTGAGTGAGTATATAATCAAATCAGATAAACAATGTATTAGTAAGGATAAATATAAATTAGAGTAGTCGAAGAATTTTGATTTACAAGCCGAAAAAAACAAAGAATGAAAAGAGTATGACTACTAGATTGCTCTAGACTAACCGGGAAGGAAATCCCACTCCCATAATAGCTACATTTAAAAATTTCCATCTTAAAGAGTCTTCATGTAAAAATGTTGGAAAATGCAATTGTTTGAAAATTATATCTTTCATTTATTTTGGTCTGTAATTATTTTATTTTATTTTTGTAAGTCAAACAATGAAGATATTACTTTTGTAAATTCTGTTATCCCTCTAATGCTTTCCTCCCCTTTATTCCAATTTAAAAAAAAAAAAAAAAAAAAAAAAAAAAGAAGAAGAACTTTCAAGAGCTTGGAATAAAAAGCCTAAGTTTATTTTTAAAATAAAGAGGTCCCTTAAAACACTCAAACTACAGTCTTAAATACCTTTTTTTTTCTTATTTTTTGGCATGAGAGCCACCAGCGTCATTTTATGCCTTTAAATATCTTTCTTAACAAGTATTTTTGTGAAAAGTGTTAAAATTAAAAGCTATTTCTAGCTATTCCAAAGTAAGATCGGTTAAAATCAAGAAAAAATTTTCAAAAGGTTCGTCATGGGACCAATATGAATAACTTGATTTCCTTACGGGAAATCTTTAAAAACCAATGTCTTCATTAATTCATTTTAAAAGTGATCTACAATATATCCACCAATGTTCTTCTAATAATTCATAATGACTACTCTATTTTTGTTAAAAATATCTCTAAACATTATTGTCCGTCAAGGCAAGACAGTTCCATCACATACGTATACTAGTGTTCCTGCACCAGTACTCATAGCTCTTTGTATTCAGCCTCCATGGTGACCTCCAACATTCATATCAATATCTCATACCTCTCTCTCTCTCCTCAGAACTATCCGCTCTCATCCATGAAGTCATTAGGCAGACAATAGGCCCGGCAGACATGGGAATATCTCTGACGACAATGATGATACTTCTTATCGGGTTGGGGTGACTCAATGCATCTGGAATTGGGGGTGAGGGGGGCTCGCTCATTTCTCGATATGAACAATATATTCACATATCAAAAGTAGTTAGGGAAGTATTTCCTAAAATCATGTCTTGCTGCAAGCAATCCATCATGTCTAACAATAAAGGAATCCTTCATAAAGTGACGTCACGAGTTCCGGCCTGAAGATTGCCAAACATTACTTCCATTTCATTTCATTAAAGAAATACAGATAAGTGAAAATGACTTATTCAATCAAGAACGCCCAAGAGTAAAAGTGAGACCGCTAAAGCTGTCTCTAGGTAGTTCCGGAGAAAATGGCGGAAGAACTTTGAACATTCACAGTTACATTCTTGAATATCTTCTTCGATACCAATTTTTTTTTTTTTTTATTTTTTTTTTTGTAAAAACTGTGACTAATAAATATTCCACAGGTTCGCCTCTTTTACAATTTCTCTCTTACTCCAGCCTCTCTAGAATGCGTCCAGTATCTCCGCTTCCATCTTTTGTGGAAGCCGCACTAGATATTGATAAAGAGGTTTAGGAATTGGAATCACTACTGATTTTCGCAATGATGTTGGATATGTCGAGGTCTCCCAGATTTTGTTGAATATAAATAGCACAATACTTTTATTCCTGGGGGAAATCGCTAAAATATTAACTTGTGAATATGACATTCACAAGTTAATATTTTAGCGATTTCCCCCAGGAATAAAAAGTATTGTGCTACCTCGACATATCCAACATCATTGCGAAAATCAGTAGTCATGGATTGACTGTCAATCTCTGGGATTGATTTTTGTTCAATTATCTATTGCTATTTGAAGTTCAAATGCTGTGTAGGGTTAGTTATAATAATTTTGAGAAGGGTTTTCTTGTTCTGAATTTTTCAGAAAGTTTATTTATTCAAATGGATTTCTATCTTATGTTATGATATATATGCAGATATTATTATTGGACCTGTGATTATTTCACAGGTTCTTTTGGACGTGAAATAGAATTGCCTAATTTTAAGCATTTTTGACACCTTATAGAGTTGATGTACATCTTAATTTATCTAATAAAATCCAATATTAATTACTTCTGATAAGTTATTCAACGTTATTTTATTTATTTCATATTTTTTTTTGTTTTGCGGATAAAATATCAGGGAGTTCGTTACATGGTTTGCACATGATTTTCTACTTTAAAAAAAAAATTAATTCTAGACTAGTTAATAGGTTTGAAAATAAGATTGATAAACGAAAATAATAACAATAAAAATACTAATTATATAGTAACGAAATTTTTTTTATCTGCTAAAATTCATGGCTATAATTTTGTCTTACACCAATTCACCCTTTCTTTTATCACTTTTATGCTTTTTGAAAATATTGATATGATTATTTCAGATTCATGAATGAACGATCATGAATGAATCATTGAAATGCAAGTGTAAATTTTTATCCATCCACGTGAAGTTTGAGGTATTTATTTTGTCAGTTACAAACTAAATGGATTTAATGAGGTTCCCAAGCAATCTTTCCAGATGAGCACGGAGTTTTTATTTCAGAGATAATTTTAATTTAAAGACATTCCTGAACTCAAGCGATAATCATGGGTCATTTGAATAATTTCTTATCATAAGATTTATTTAGCGATAGAAATTAAGATATCAACATTTCCTTTATGGGTCGTTTCAAGTGTCTGGGTAAAATAATGGAGTCCATTAGCAAATTTCCTTTTGAAAAATTCATCTATTCATTCCTTTACCATGACGCGATAAATAAATAAATCATTTATTCTATTCTTCACCGATCCTTTATACAAGAAAGCAATAGGATCTCTCCAATATATGTGTGTGTGTATAACTTCCTATTTAGTCCGTAATTAAAAAAATCAAATTTAAAATTTAAGCCTAACAAATCGTTTAATGAAAAATACATATTTAAGAATTATTTTTGAATGATGATTTCTTCCTAAAATATTTCCTCTCAACCAGTCCAGAACGTACCTTTGCGATCTTACCAATTACCCAAAACATGGGAAATTATCAAGGCGACACAGCTTTTGCGTCAAGTTCTTACATAATTTCGCCAGGATGTACTTAAAATTAAAATTCCAATGTTTTTCTATATTTGTGGAAGATTCTTTCGTTGAGAGAAGATTAATCTATTGTCGACAAAAAAATTTCAGGATCTTATGATTTTACAGGATATTTAAGATATTTGGAGGATAAAAAATTTTCTTCTTAGCGCTTTCTTCTTGAATAAATGAAGTATTTATATTATAACCTCATATTCACGAGGCTAAATAGAAAACCTGCAATTCTACTCAAAATAGTATAAATATAAATGTATGTGTCACCAGTGGTCTAGTGGTTGACGGTTGTGACGCACATGCTAAAGGTCTTGGAGTTGAGTTTGAGCCGGGACTCGAACCCGACTAACCACAAAGTCACAAAGGGTTCATGGTGAAGACACCATTAATAATCAAGTTGTGAGGACATTTGGTTGCGATCCCTAACAGCAGGATGTTGGACTATTACTCCTTTCTGAGGTTTTATATTTTGCTTGACTTTACCCTGAAAATTGAAAAGGACAATGACCCCCCTCGGATTTATGAAATCCATTAGGCAGTTGGACCTAAATTCAGTTGAACAACTAGGGAGTTTATTGACTACATGCTCAATATAAAATTATATCACATGTAATAATATACATAAAGTATTACATTTTTACACAATTATAAAATAAACAAAAATAAATATAATATGATGGCAGATTAATATTTTTTTAAATTGAAATTAAATTATTAAAATACACCTAATGTCCTATAAATGAGGTAATTTCTGAAAATTAATTTTATTTATTGAAACTGAATCATTAACTCGTCACCGTCCGTGCCAGCTTACAACCATAATATTATTAAGTTTTAGTCAGTTGTATACACTATATGCTATCTGTGTAACAACACATGGGCAATATGGTGTTGGTGATATACTAAATCTATAGAAATATGCTGAATGCTCTAAGGCCTATAATTGTTGTGAATATGGACATTCTAATTTTTAAACCTGTATCAATCCCGTACTGCATCGTGGGGGGGAACCTTTTTTGTATGTTGTTTTTTGTGATAAAATCCAAATGTTTTTTTATTTTGAAAAACTCTTATTAAATTATTTTTGTCTTGAAATTTTTGGGAGCATCTTTGGCTTACTGGTCTGCATATTCGTTGCCTTTTAAATCGACATATGCCTTCACATACATACAATAAATAAACGTTTAATAGTTTTGAAGGAATGGCAACTTTCTCAGGATTAAATGAATGAGATTGCTGTTTTGGGATATTGGATATATGGCAACCTGACCATCAGTCATTACATTGTTTCTTAACTACTCCTGCCTGGCATGGAATCCTCATCTCTTAGCTGTTCTAGTGCCTTGACAATGACTAATTGTTCTGCTTGGTTGTTGGAGGATATTCTAAGAGCCTGCTACCATTTTCGTATATGACGGCCTCGTTGTAGTAAACTATAAATGCACGCCCTACAAAACTTTGGTCGGTAAATATACAAGTCATAAATTTTTATACAGTGCCTTCCTTCAACGCCCGTATACCTGCGATTGCAGCAGGATGCATAAAAAAATCTATAGTGCGCTGGTTCATCGTATCTTAGCTGCAGTCCCGTTTCTTCAAATTTCCCATCTATTGCAAACGTATCTGAAATCTGAGTTTACTTTATTTTAATTTATATTACATTAGCTATAACCGCTTCATATGATGTCCTAAAGCTCTTGATCATCCTGACAGCCATTAGTGTCTGTACCCTTTCTAACTCCTTTGCATTACTTTTGACATCCAATGCACGCTAATCCATTCTAGAATGCCATAGGTAAGTTTTGGCAGAATTGCCCCATCATGTCATAACTTTTAGTGTTTCAAACCCAAGACACTCTCGATATCCTTGAAAGAACGTTGACCAATTTTCTTGGTTTTTTTTTCTCTGTAAGGTTATCTATGTGGTTTTTGAGTTAAATTATGTTGTCAAAAATCAGTCCTGAATATTTTTGTCGCCTAATAAGATTTAAAGCTTTGTTCACCTAAAAATATATTAGTATTCTTTCAGGATTTACTTATATGTATCACTGTAGATTGTGATTTACTACATTTTATTTTGTTTCTTTTCAACAAGAAATTTCCTTAAGAGCCTTGTTGGCACTCAACTGAAGCTTAAGGTAATCTTATTAATGAACTAAGAGACTATAATCATCAAAGGCCAGTGGCAAACAGTTTAATGGTATTTTCAAAGATAAGTAGGGAGTTATACAGGATTTTTCAATAACTTGGTCCACATCTGGAAATAATAGTTTCAAGTAAAGTAAACAATAGCAATAGCAAGTAAAACAGTATGTAAAATATTACTTCTACATATTGTTGCATTTATACTGGAATAATAATCTTAAGAGTGATCTAAGAAGTTTCTCTGGCATTTTAGAACAGTCATTTAATTATAGCTGGCCACCAAGCCCCATTAAAGACCCTTGCACGTCTAAAGAGATCATTAGGGAATCCTTTTTTTTTTTTTTTTTTTTTTTTTTGTTATATCTATCGACATCATCAGTTACATTAAGTATGGCATCAACAGTACTAATTTGTGGAGTGAAGCTCAATTAGATTAATTGTTTTTCTATCATTTTACCACCGATTGGTAGAAGACTTATCGGTCTGAACTTTTCGGGGTCTTTAATATCCTCTTCTCACTATTGATTCCACCTTTACCAGTTTTTCTTTTAGCATTAAAATGCATAATTGGAAATCCTTAGTAATATTCTTGTCATTTAGTTTCTGACAGATAATTCTGGTTATGTTTCAAATTAATTAATACTAATAACAGAATTTAATACATAAATATTTATTANAAATATTTATTAATTAAATAAAGAATTATCCAGTAGGCAATTTTTAATTTTAACAGAAATACAAGTAAAAAATGTTACTTTGCTGCAGTAACTGTGGTATTTAGTTTACAGAAATAAAACTAAATGTATATTTGTTTATTGATTTTATATATATATATACACACACACACACGAAAGTTCAAATACAAATATTCATCAACTACAATACTGAGAAATGTACTAAGTTCAAACACTGAATCTGAAGGACTATTCTTTCATTAAAATTTTAATTATTCTAGTATATTTTAAGATTGAATATCATTAAAATTTAAATAAAAATGTACAATTGTAAACAAAAAACAAAGAATTATAGAATGCCTTGTTTTATTTAACTTCGTTCACAAAATTGGAACAATTTCAGTCCGTAACAGTAGAAATTGCTCAAACCTCCTGAATCTTGCCACATCATTTCTGGTTATGATCCCTACAGCCTGAAGAAAAAAACAACAAAAAACTTGTAGTTTTCATAAAATTCAACAGGGATAACCTCACAAAAACAAATTAATGCATTCAGAATTTCAGAGATTACTCAATAAAGCAATCTGATCAATTTCTGGTAATAATAATAAAAATTATTATGATAAAGATCATGAAAATAATATATCAAATACGTTAAGTATTAAGTAAGTTAATAATATATCAAATATGTTTTTATTATTTATAAATAAAGTTTAAAGCAAGAGAGCACATCAGTAAATATACTTTGCAATAGCAAAGTTAAGTTATATAAAATTTCTTACATTTCCATTGTTGTCCACAACCATGAGGTAACCAACTCCAAGTGACAGGAACAAATTGTATATCCTTCTTAAAGACATTTTCTGTAAAGCAAATGGTAACAGATGAGATCGCTAATGTTATATATGCATATGTCTGTGAGTGTTTATTGTAGCAGTCTACATATGTGGAGTAGAAAAGAAAAAAATATAAAAAAGAAATATTTAAAAAAAACATAATAAAATATGTTTTTGTTGGGGTTTAGTCAAGGCACATCCAAAAAATACAATTTAAAAAATGTGTATTTTTTTATTATCTGTCAACATTTTGGCATACATTGTAAGCCATCTTCAAGGCTGTTGAAATACAAAAAAATTAAATGATTTATATTATTATTACATAGAGTTGCCATAACTAAAAGTAATGTGATATCATATGTTGTAGAAAAAAATAACGTGGAAAAAAATATATCATGAAGGTGAGAGGGGACGTTGTTCGAAGATTCTTCTACCTCCATATCATGGATTTAAAATGTTGAATAATAAATGTTTATACATTGAATCCGAGAAGCTCCATCCTTATAATCTCAGAAACATGAAAAAATTCATTGAAATTCCTTAATCCATTAGCTAGAACACAACCACACACCTGACCACTTGTAAGTTTTTAAAAATCTTCTTTCCATCATTCATTCTAAATTAAAAATGACTAAGATAATAATTTTAAAAAATTACGCTTATTACCAATGTGAATTTTTATAACAGTAAAAAAAAATGGGCTAAATTATGCTTATCCTGCCACGATATTCCCTCAGCATGTTCTCTTTCCCTTAGTTCACTTATTTGTGAATAATTTCAAGATATTTTACTTTATCACATTAGACATTTAAAGACATTATATTTTGGACACAGAATACTCAATTTAGTTAGTTAATTTTCATTCGAGATTTAGTTGCATTATATATTGCTACTTAGTATTTGATGGGCAATAAAGAAGAGGAATCACTAGAATCTTCATGAAATAAATGATGTAAGAATGCCCGTGCTCATCTGGCTTGTAGAAATGACTGATCCCTCTACACTACTCAATCCATGTGAGTAGGAGCTCGGGGAAACAAGCCTTTACCCCAAGAGAGGCAAATTTTAGCGGTCATACCTTTTATGCTCATTGATCTCTCCAGTTTGTAAATTACATTTCACTATTTAATCTTATTTATATCCATCTTAATTGAAATTCTGAGGTCCTTCATGACAAGACTTTCTTTTATATATAGTTTGAGGCTATATTATCTTCCTTTCTTTTCTTTTTTTAGACTGAAGGGAATATATATCTTCCCCTGAAAGACTGCGGGCGCCCCCAGTTTGAAGAGCAGATAAATGCCATACTACTTTAAGGTCAATGAGAAACAGAAATCATAAGAATTGTTATTAAATTACTAGCTGTAAATATATTATGTGAGAACTTCCTTGCAAACCTGGAGTAGAGAAGGTTGAACACCATTCCCATTATTTCAGATGTCCTGCTCATTAAACCAATGATTTATTATTATCCAAATTATTAAGTCATAATATCATTGAATCAATCAACAACAAAATTTANAAAATGTAGCCTAGAAACAAGAGCCTGAAGATAGAAAATGTAGCCTAGAAACAAGAGCCTGAATATAGAAAATGTAGCCTAGAAACAAGAGCCTGAATATAGAAAATGTAGCCTAGAAAGAAGAACCTGAAGATAGAAAATGTAGTTTAGAAACAAAAGCCTGTGAATGACCAGGGTAATAGATGGTCGCTGTCACTGCCATTACCCCACGGTTGTTAACGATACTTGACAGTTTCAGAAAGCAGTTCAGAAATAGTAGACTGTTGACAATACACACCTCAAAACATAAGACAGGAAAACAATACATCTATCATTTAAATAGCATGAAAATAAATAATGGCCTAAAGTTGTTGTTTTATCATTGTTTATCTATATTCAAGATGAAAATAAAATCAACTCATATTTTGAATCCATTTTCTTATCCGTGAATATGAATGTATATATAT
>KZ808087.1:131412-142963 GCA_000696205.2 Oncopeltus fasciatus | reverse complement strand
TATATATATATATATGCATAACTACATACATACACACAGAAATATATATGTATATAGTTTTGAAAGGACCATATCTTTAACGTTCCTTGAATAAAAACAGCCAAAATGCATACATTTTCACTACAAGATTCCAATGTGAATAGTTTGATTTAATTAGAGAAAAACTGCTATAAGATTTTATGACATCCTTGATAATTCAAAAATATCAATACATCAATATCCGATATATACGTATATGATATTGGGAATTATCTTTATTTATTCGCTGATCCTACTTGACAGAATCAAAAAATATGGTCTTAGCATTAGAAATTCATCAAGACTAAGCAAGCAAAATTAAAGACAGGTTCTTATAAATATTATTTTTTGTGGTATTTAATCCCACGTAAATTTTAACAATTTTTAGTGCAAGGGAACACAGTAAAATATATAACTGTCCCAGCCAGGACTCTCGACACAAGTGCGGGGAATTTAATAACTTATCAGACTGTTAACTTCCGTTAGCGTAAGTGGAAAATGCCCCGGCCTAAATAGCAGGAGATCCAGGTTCGAGTCCTGGCTGGGACAGTTAGATTTTTTATTCTGTTCCCTTGCACTAAAAATTGTTAAAAATTGTTAAAGTTCTTTCGACAGAACTGTACGAACAACCAATCAAAAGCCGTTAGCAGTTGCTAAGATCGGGATATACAAAACCTAAATGTAAAATTTCATTCAAACCGACCCATTTAACCCGAGGAAGTGGGGTTACAATTTGAATTTTCCCGGGTTACTGGGATAGCTAAAGAGCTTGAAGTAGGCAGGCCAGCTGTTCATGGAAGAACGCCAGCCTGTGGGAACAGCTGCCATGGTCCTAAGAAATGGGCGCACCTGGCTGGCAACATGTCCGTGGCACCTGAATCGTGTTTGCTAGGTATCCTGAGACAAATGGTTGAAGTATGGTGGTCCAAAACTTCAACCCTTATTTCAAAAATCTGAACATTATTATATAATTGAAAATTATTTAAAACAAAAACTGAAGTGTAAATATTCCTTGTATGGACTGAGAGATTGATTTATAAACTCTACATCTAAGCATAGGGGCAAATGATTCCAAACTCAATGAGTTCAGCTCAAGGACTGCTCAAGAAAACTCAATATTAACACTATTCAATCATTGGTTTATATATTTTTTACAATATAAGAACTAAAATCCTTTTAAAAATTTCTTTACTTAATTTTACTAAAAGACGTCTTAAGCATTCTTGCCAGATATATTTAAATTTATAAAAATATTAAAGAGTGTGCTTTTTTCCCAATTTATAAATATATTACATATTATGGTTTAATAGTGAAAATTTTGATAAGAGAAGATAATGCTAGACAAATAAACTGTCTTAACAAAAGATTTNTTTTTTCGTTTTTTTTTTTTTTTTGCGTATTAGCCTTCCATTCAACCACTTAGGGTCATGGAGGAAGGGGCTATCTACAGGTTGCCACCCCATTTTAAACACCCATGGCTCAGGACAAGCTTCTATATTATAAATAAAAGATTGACCTGGGCGGGATTTGAACCCGCGACGTCAGGATTGCGAGACCCGTACGGATCCCCTGAGCTAGCCTGGCGCCCCAGTGTCCATCTTTATATAAATAGAAATATGCTCACTTTACATTTCTCCTCTTGTAGGACTATATATAAAAATAATTTCACATTTATTAGGGTTATTAAACAATATCCAATACTTCTCACTTTATATATATTTTTCCTCTGATTGGTGAGCTCTTTCAGAATCAATGATTCCTTCTTCAGAACCTTATAATGAGTAGGCAATTGTACTTGCCTTGCTAACTCTAGATGCACTGGAGATATTCCTTATTTTCATAAACTTCGTTAAATAATTCCACATCCTTTTTGCATTAAATTAAAAAAATCTCAGAACATTTATTGTATCCAGATTTTTCAATATTTTATATATAATCTTCCCTCTTTCTCCAGGTCGCCTACGCCGCTCCCCACTACGAGGCTCCCACCCAGTATGTCGGACCTGCACACTACGCTCTCCCCGCCGTCCCTGCGTACGTCGGCAACGAGTACCACTACAAGAAGTAAGAACTCCACCAGCGGACTCCAGCCTGAACTATGACCTTCCCCCCACACTTGTAAGACACAACGACAAGCCAGGTTTCCGCACCCTCGACCCACCTCCAGCTCTCCTGCAAATGCAAAACAACAGAAAATACAATTATAAATAAATTAAGAACAGTATAATAATTCATAACTTTTTTTAAACTTAATTGCCACCAAACGAATGAATTTTGAAATAGAAACTGATGTGTAATATATTTTTTTTAATACCTCAGAAAATTTAGTTAAGTAAGTTAAATTTGTATTTGTCAAGAGAGAATCATATAATCTTATGTTATAATGTTATTTTCATAATTGAAGATGATAATAACATCATAAATTATCAGAATACAATAATTAATCAGATATAAAATTAATTTTCTATTCTTAAAGGTAAATCATAGAAAGATTTATTTGAGCATCGAAATATTTGTGAAATATGAACATCAACATAGTTATATATAGAGCTAAATTTAACAATAACTAAAATAAATTCAAATGGAACCATTAGAGTTTTAAATTGATGCTATATCAAAATAAAATATAAATTTTCTGAGTGATTATAACTTTTTTTTTTTTGTCGAAGAGTTTATTATTCAATGATCTCCCCAGGTGTTGCTACTTTGTAACATATGAAATATAGTTACTAAAATTATCAAATTTATAAAAATATTGTTAAGTATTCACTACGCACAAGAGTAATATTTTTTCTCTCGTATTTTGCATGAAATCTATTACTAAAAAAATAATCAGAATTAATCTGAGCATTGTCTTCTTCATAAAATTTAGTTTAAAACAAGGAAATAAAATATAGATTTCTTTATTGAGTGACAAAGTGAAATTGAACAATTGGTAGCCGTAAATTTAAATTTTATTCATTTATATCCTGTGACGGTTTGAAAATTTAATTTAATGAATATTTTCTTAGAGTTTTACCACATTTATCCCAAAGAAAATTCTCGCAATATATTATGAATGAATAGTTTTCCTACTAGATCGATATTTTCTATATATTATGCATTAGGTAGAACATGAAGTATACAATATGGAATGAATTGTTCACCATGAATTTATATGAAGAGAGGATTCTCAGGAATTCGGTCATGGTAGTTGAAGAATTTAAAACTAATCTGTTACAAAAATATTTTGGTTAAAAATTAGTTTTGAATACTTCAACTACCATGATCGATTTCCCGAAAATCCTCTCTTCATTAAGTATAGAAATTTCCGAAAGCCTAGTGATGGAGATCATGTCCCCACAGCAATAGTAGAAAATGAATGAATTTGAAACTGTATTTAAAGTTATTTATTTGCAAATTGTAAGCCCAAATGGTTGCATACAGCAGAAACACATGGTATAACCTCCCTCATAGTACACCCTCTTATGGCGTATTGGGCTGGCTGTGACCCTGTTTCCTCTAAGTGCGTTACGTAATTATATTTCGTCAAACATTCTCCCTGTTAACATCAACGTCATGATCATCATTTTATGATCATTTGTTAACGTGGATGATGTTTGGTGAAATATTGCATAATACCCCTGCGCCTAATTATCGTCATATACTATTATATAACTTACTGGTACAGTTTTTCCTCTGTAGAAAATAATTTGGCTTTCTCAGATTACCTTACAAAATATAAAAGTATGTACATACGTATTATATAAATGTATGTATATATATATATANAATGATCAATAAATTATAAGAAATCTAAAATTAATTTTATTTTATATAAAAAATAAACCCCTTGGAAAGCATATCTCTCTTTTGCAAATTAGGCTCAAACTTACCTCAACTTCCAGAAATAATACTTTTTATAAACTTTGGTATCATTTGTCTAGTCCCAGACATTCAATATTACTCAAAATCAACATCTTAACACTGTTTGATCCTAATACCTTTGCAATATATTCATAAAAATTTGTTGATGAACTAATTATTTTCAACCTCCCAAATATCCACCAAATTTTTTAATTTGAATTTTCGAATCAACATCTATCATATCAATCATTAAATCATCATTAAATAAATTCATCGCTGAGACTGAAATTATGACTGACATTTTTCCTTGATTTTTTTAAAAATTAAGAAACTCAATGATACCATCCTCATAGTCTGGTAAATGAAACTTACTGTTGACACTATTTTGTTTTCACACTAATCTCCAAAATATCAATGTCCTGTCCAATCTCATTCACCAAGCTATGACTTTATAAGTTTATATTTTTCATAAAAATAATATTTAACTATACATGAGGTACTTCTGGTATCTGGCGGAGGCCAAGGCATAGGACGGCATGTAGTGCCAAAAAAGTAAATCAACCATTAAACCTAAAAAACCAGCCCAAACCCTGCTGTACTGCAGATTAGGCATAGACAAATTATATTAAATCAAAAGGTGAGTTATATCTGTTGCATATATCTACTTTAGACTAAGGTAATGTTTTATTGAAAACCCCCTAAGCTGAGGAGCAGTCCTGCTACACAAAAATCCTTATTCCCCAATCCTAACTTACAGTTCAAGAATTAGAACTATAACAAAGATAGACTGTAATACCTCCTCATATTTGAAGAGATTATTCTCCTTTGAAGGATGTTCAAAACCATGGTCACAAATGAAGAATGGTGGTGAAGGAGCGAAGAACCAATCAGTAGATATATGACCTGTAAGGTATGCTTAGTTGTCTTTACTAAGCACTGGACACAGATGGGCTCGACATAGACCAGTATCAGGGAGGAACTGGTTTCTGACAGAAATTTAAACAGAAAAAGGAGATTTGGCTGTCTGAAAGTTCACTAGACAAACAGTGTGATTAAAAATGCAAGGAACATGGTAGAGTCTTCTGGGCAGCTGCTGTATGAGGAGGCTTAGATGTGTAAAATTTAACACTGCAAAAAATAAGTCAGGTTTATTTTCCCTAATACCTTCATACTGAGCACAACAGAATTTCGGTGATTATAATAATATATTACTTATTCTAATAAAAGTGTAAAAGGTGAATCAGTAAAACTTGTATATTTTCCAGTAAAACTTTTACTGAAATAATGTTATTTGAAGATATCATTTTATAAAATAATTAATAAGTGGAGTGCTGGTCTATTAAGAAATATCTAAATAAATGTTTAATTAAAATTTAAAAAAGAAAATCTGATTCAAAAAGAGAGTTTTTTTGACGGTAGATATTATTCTAAGAAGATTTTAGTTGGGGTTCGGTCAAGGTAGATCCTCAGTCATGGAAATGTGAACTTAGGGACAGGACGTCCTCTCTCATCTTCATGATAGCCCTGAAGATGGCTTACAATGTAAGCCAAAACGTTGGCAGATAATCCTTTATTAAAAAATCCATTTTTTAAATTTGTGTTTTTTGGATCTACCTTGACCGAACCCCAACTAAAATCATCTAAGAAAATCTGATTATTTTTTATGTGATAATAAATTGTATACATTTGGTTAAAATAAATGTTTTTTGTTGCAACCTATACTTATTTAAGTAAGAATCATCTATACCTCTTTTAATGCTTTAAATGATTGAGGAGTATAGTAATTCAGCAATATTTTCAGCTCCTGGATTTCGTTTTCATTTTGAGGTTCCTTAAATAGATTTTCTTGAAAAAGAGTCAGGATATGTTTCCGCAAAACCACTCCAACAACCTACAAAATTACTTCAGAAAAGAACTATGGATAGATACAGAATAATGTTTCCTGTATTAAGTATTCCATATACCATTTTAATAAATCTTATCTTTATTCTATTGATAAAAAAAGTTATACAAACAGATAGCATAGTAATCTATATTCAAAGGCAAAATTGTAAGATGTGTCTATAATAAACTGCTATCACTTTTTAGCAAAAATTTAGCATTCATTAGTGAGTTTTTGACTTAAAAATTCACAGATTGTTCTCCATTCATATGAAATACTAATGCTTCCACTCTCATTCCTTCCTATCAGATTCGTCCTAAGCTCCAACCAGGCAGGTTCTGTTTATTTAAAAGAGTTAATAACTAACGACTTCCAGTACTATAATCATTAAAAAGTGCTAACTGATGCTTTCTTAAAGCTACAGAAAGTTGCAGCACTTATGAGGCTGGTTCTTAATGAGGAGCAGAAAACAAAATACATGTACACTGGAAGTGGCAGACCTCAGGAAAGACAAGTGGTTATAGTGTACCTTTGAGAGAGTGGAAGAGTTCACATAGCTTAGGGATCTCAGGTCACAGCCAAAACTAATGTTAATGTTGAAATCAAAATATTACCTCTGCTAAGCGATGCTATTTTGGACTGTTGAAACAGTTAAGGAGCAAGCTTATAAGTAGGAAGACAAAGGCCCACCTTTAGAAAACACCTGTTAAAAACAATGGCCCACCTTACCAAAAATATGACCTGTACTAACATATGCTTCCCAAACTCATGGAACCAGTGAGAACAGAAAGGATCTTCTTATCCTCGAGAGGAAAGTTTTACATGGGATTTATGGGCCAGTAAGATATGAGGGAGGCTGGAAGAGAACAAAGAACAAGGGGGAGCTTTATGAGCTTCACAATGATAGATGTGGGAACATTTATTGAGCCGGGATGTCTTAGGTGGGCTGGCTATATTGTTTGGATTGTGAGGAAGTTCGCAGAAGAAGATATTCATGACCCTAGAAGAGTTGGATGGCCAAAACTCTATTTAATGGATGGTGTGATACAGGATGTGTGAGATGTGCTTGTAGTCCGAAATTGGAGAGTAGCAGCTCATAACAGGGAGGATATCTACCTCCTGGTGGAGACCCATAGGAGAGGCCAGGACTCACCTTGGGTTGTAGCGCCATCTAGTTGTAGTAGTAGTAGTAGAAGGCCTTGACAAAATTCTAAGACTGATGACATTACTTCAGAAATAAATAATTTAATAACTCTTAAAAAAAAAAAAGTTGCTAAGGAGATAAATAATCTAAAATTTCTACAAAAAACCCTAAATAAATTCAATAACAGTCAATAAATAAATTTAAAANTATATATATAACACATATATTTCCATATTAATTTAAAGGTCACGCGGCCATTTCCTATTAGGACAACGTTTGAGTTATTAGGATGGACAATACCAGATGGTTTTTATTTATCCTGAAAATGAGATGGCCCGTCCAACATAGGAAAATAAATTCTTAAATACTTTATTAGAATGCTTGTTTTATTATGCAATTTATAGAACTTAAGTATTATAAAGTTCATATTTTACGCCTACTTGGTTCTGCACGAAGGAGTAGGTATGTGTTTCCCTCTGAAACTCATACCTACTCCTCCACTACTGATTTCATCCAATGGATTGTAAAAAGAAAATTATGTACAGAAATTGGTTCTAATTTAAAAAAAAAAATGACTGACGCTAAAGCGGATATATTTATNTATCTACCAATCCTTCTCCCGGGTTCAACCGTGTCTTGGAGTTTTTAGGTGCCAAGCTTTCGCACATCGTGTGATGGTTTCTTCAGGGCTGAATGGAGAATGGGAGCGTTGCTAGGTACAGACATTTAGCAGAACATTTCGCAGACACTAGCCATCACATACAATTTGAAAACGCCTCCATTATCACTAAAGAGCAACTACTACCGATAGAAAATTAGAGAAGCTATCGAAATAGTGAAGAATCCAGACATTAACAAAGAAGATGGTTATAAATTATGTCAGAACTGGAAACCCGTTTTATTTCAGAGAAACCAGTTAGGGGAGCTCCTATTGGCACCAGAAACATGACTTGCTGTTCCACAGAGTTGACGTCAGAAGGCCACGCCCACTGAGAAGCAGCAGCCAATAAGAAAGCTGCACGCTCTCTCTTTCAGGGCTGAAAAAAACCATGCTCTCATTCTCCATTCAGCCCTGAAGAAGCCATCACACGATGTGCAAGATGAAATGAAAAATGTGTCAAAAACAACTCGGCCAACAATCTCACTAAAATTTAATTTTCTCACTGAAATAAGGCACTAGCTTATTTTCACACACCATCTCTTTCCAAATCTCCAGATCTCTATTTATCATAAGACACTCTTAGTAATTAGATTAATAAAATTACATACCTTGTAATTCACATTACAGAGATGACTCACTTATTTACAGCACTATTTTGCAAGAACATTTAAATACTAAAACCCCAGTATTTAAGAGATTTATATAGTCTAACTTCAAGGTTCGGTTAGACAAGACTATAAATACAAGTGTTAAATAAACTTGTATATTTAGGACTTATAATCAGCCCAGAAGGCATTTATTGGAAATACAACCAAATATTGTGCAAAAAGTTTATAAAAATTAAAAAGTTAAAACAATAAGTAAATTCACAAATTTTTCTTCTGGGCTTGATCAAGAATTAAAATTTCTTCTTACCAAGTTTGGCAAGAAGAAACTTTACTACATGGTCAAACCCAGAAAAAATATTCATGAATATTACTGGGAACTATGAAAGCCTACATGAACAAATTTATAAATTAAGGATAATTTATTACTATTACTAATACTAGTGTGTATGTTTTTGAGAGTACTGCTATTATCATATTAGAGAGTCTAAATTGTAATAATTTTACTGGTCTTCAGTCTATTTCCAATATTCCTGGGTTAATTGTAATGTTTCTTATTTCATGTCTATGACATTTACACCACATTCTAGTTTTTTAAAACTGAAACCTAATATTTTTAAAAATTAGTTGTAATAAAAATACTTATATTATATATATAAGTGTGATTGTGTGCGTGTTTGCATGAATTATAGAGACCAATTTTGATATCCACTTGTATCTGAAGAGACTTTTGTTAATAATGATTCATTATGTATTTCTCTATGTTGCTTAAAGCAAAAGGCAATAAAGTGAATACTATGAAACCTAATATATTACCTTAGTTATTCAAGACTAATAATTCAAAAATCAAAATAATACTTAAGGTAATTAATATTTAATAATATATTAAATAATAATTTAAAAAATTGAATCTATTAAAAAAGTCAAGTTCACTCCTACAACATAAAAGTCAAATGAATTGAAGAAAAATAAAAATTTCAAAAATCTCTTATAAGAACAATTCAGTAGCTACGTTCCTTCAGTATTTGCTGAAAGAAAGAAAGTAATATTAATTCCCAAGGTTATTTATTAGGTAAACTAAAGATCAGACAGCGAGAATTAGATGAAGGGCTTTTTAGCCCTTCTAAAATATCATTATATACCTTCTATATTGTCATAAAAACTGGTTTTGTGTGATTGTTTTATGATTATTATGCTTGGTGTCCATAAGGATACCTTTTACTATCTTAAAAACAGGTATTTGTAATCTCAAATCACTTTTAATTCAACTGAATTAACAGAAACATTTCAGATTTATTCTATAATTAAGTTTTTGTGAGTATAAAAGTCATATTACCTTCTTATTAATAAGCACTGGATAGAACTGATGTCTTTCATATCGGAGGACATTGAGTAGATTTGACAGCTCTATTTTCATTGGCAATGATACTAGATTGCTACTCATTACTTCACTTGCACTAAATGAGGATGTCATGGGAAGAAGAGATGACCGAATCAACGGATATCCATTCAGGTAAGCTACTGACCGAAATATTGGCTGTAAAAAAGAAAGAAGACTTAGAAAGATTAAAGGACATTTGAATATTGAAGATTTTTTTTTTTAGAGGATAGGTATTGTTTACTAGTATTTTATCTATTCAGCAATAATACTGAATTTATGACTGAAGTACACTATTTATGACTTTATCAATCACTATTAGCTTACTAATAAACATAATTAGATTTAATCAAATGAGGAGCACAGTGGTCTAGTGGTTAAGGTATTAGACTCATCAGCCAAAGGTCCCAGGTTAAATGTTCACAGTGCACAGTAAGATTTTTCCTTCTATGCTCCTGTTTTTAAGGACTCAGAGGATTCTTGGTGTGATTTGGGTCGAGAATAAATACATCCTTAACATGCATTTCCTCCTTGGGCTTTTTTTTTAAAGACTAACATGCATAAAGCTCAGCCAAAATTAAGANTTTAGAGTGTCAGGATATTTTCGAGGAGGAAAACTTATAAAGGGCTAATCCAACAAAACAAATGTTCATTTTACCTCATCTTAAAGTCTCAATGTCTATAAATAACATTGTCTTACTAAGGGATTAATTAGAAATCCGTACATGAAGTTATAATAAAAGTTAACAAGCAGAAGTTGATGCATAAGTATCAATTATCTAAAATCTTCCACCAAAATAAAAAGGATATATTTGGTTAACCAAACCAGCAGTCAATAATTTTCTTTAATATTAATGAAATAGACTTGATTAGCTTACTTCAGTCATAAGCCCACCGATCCCTTTAGCTGTAAGAACTATTATGAAGACAGGGATAGCAAATGCTGCTCTTCCACTGCTTTCAATCATTATCACTCCTAAGCTTAAAGTGAACCTAGTAATTCCACAGGCTTGAGCCAATGCTCCTAAGAAAGTGTACTTTGCCCTTTCTGTCCATTCATCCTAGAAAAAATATCAATAATTAACATTTCATATTAGTTCCTTATTTTTGGCAGGAGCTTTTTTCCCCCTCCTTTCTTTGAACAGTAGGCTAGATAAGAGAGGAAAGAGTGAAAAATAAGTAAATCAATAAGTAATAAAATGTTGAAAATTTTAGATAAATTTCTATAATTATAGAGAAGTAATGTAATTCTTAGAAATCAGTGCCCTAATTTAGATTTCCTTGATATTCCACATAATGTTTACTACCCACTTAATATGGATAATACGACCATAGTAAAGGCCCTAAGTATTTGAAATAAATTTAGAATGCTAAGACCTGTNTAAAATATTGCAATATAATATTCTTGAATTAGTCTAAATATTAAAAATTATTATACATAAAAAAATATTGTAAGTCTGCTGTCCATCCTCAAAATAGATTTTTAATAATCATGAAAAAGGATTTTCATTATAATTTTTTGTAATACAGTTCGTAGTTTTTAATACAGACATAGCATAATCCATAGCAGTAAATTTTGGTTATATATGTGGGAGACCAACCAGCTTCTTCATAACAAAATTTAATGTTTACTACCCACTTAATATGGATAATACGACCATAGTAAAGGCCCTAAGTATTTGAAATAAATTTAGAATGCTAAGACCTGTATTTTAGAATGTGATTGAAATCAATAAAACTTTTAATCAATTATATAAAATCTGATTCCTCAAAATTTTAAATATAAAGTTTATAATGAGACAAAAATGTCTAGGTTTGAGCACTGAATTAAAAAAAAAAAAAAAAAATATATACATATTCACGTAGGCTTCGTCGGTCGTCAGATGTATTTACCATTTCATCTTCCGGGTTGGACCGAGTCAAATTGTTCTTATTTGCCGAGCTTTCGCACATCATGTGATGGCTTCTTCAGGGCTGAAAAGAGAATGAGAGTTGTAAAGAGAGATTTTTAAAAATC
>KZ808087.1:116987-131333 GCA_000696205.2 Oncopeltus fasciatus | reverse complement strand
CTAATTGACAAGAGGATCCAACCAATCAGTGACCAGCTACCTGACTACTCCAGAGACCAGCCACCAGAACACAGTATCAACCAATGGGAAGGCAGACTTCGCCCAAGGACAAGACCGCGCCGGGATTATACACCACCTGGTGTATAAAACATGGTAAATATATACCATCTGGATTTTTAAAAATCTCTCTTTACAACTCTCATTCTCTTTTCAGCCCTGAAGAAGCCATCACATGATGTGCGAAAGCTCGGCAAATAAGAACAATTTGACTCGGTCCAACCCGGAAGATGAAATGGTAATTACAATATATACATATATATATGAAGTGTTTGTGTGTGTTTTATGTTTATGCTAACGCTCTAAAGACCACAGTTTTCAGTTTTTCACTATATAATTCAGTATAAAGCTTTTAAATGCAAATTAAAAGGCTGAGTTTGTTAATAAGGAAAATTTGGAGTAAAGACTAACGGGTCTAGGTACGGGTAAAGAAAGTTTTTTTTTTTTTATGTAATGTGTATAAATTTATTTTAAATAACACAGATTTGTTTATTAATAAAACAAATATTTAAGGAGTTGTATGGCACTTGAACAATCAGGAGTAGGAGTTTATCTGAACCAAAATTTTAGTTTTACCACTGACAAACCACAATTAGTTGCTTTAATGAACTGGGGCAAAGCTGTACAATTAAAAGGGATAAAAAACTGTTAAACTTCGCTCGGTTATAATGATATTTATTAAAGCTGAGCACTTTCGACACTTAATGTCTCATCTTCAGCTTTCACTTAAAGGGTCCAGGAATCTTTTGAACAAGAGTCTAATAATGGACTCAAAGAAATCCATGGATGAGTCAATTACTAGACTCTCGTCGGAAAGATTCCTGGGCTCTGGAGATGAGTCATTGAGCCTAGAAAGCTCTCAGCTTTACTAAATATATATATCATTATAACCGAGCGAAGTTTAACAGTTTTTTATCCCTTACACAATTAGTTGTTTTCACAATGAAATTCAAAATGTCACTTTTAAATTTAAAGAAAGGTTAAGTTTGTTAAAGAGTAAAACCCGATTAAAGGAGGAAAGGATTATCTAAAACTTCATCTGCAATTAAAAAAATTTTTTTGCTACTAAGGGCATAAAGTTAGGAGTAATGAAACTAAAAAAAATTACATATTGATAAAAGATATATTTTCCATGGCATGAGAAATTAATTTAATTCATGCTGTTCCTATGTGGCTGACTTTTATGCTTAACTGCTTATTTACAGAATTTTTTTTAAGCAACACAAACAAACTCATTAACTTAACAAGTTTTTCTCTAGGCTAAAGAGGAAGCTTTAAAATGTTCAAATGGTAAGATACCACTCAAGAGTAATTATGAAAATTCCATATATGGGAATAATGAGACTTAAAAGGATAAATAATTACTAAAAACACATTATTAAAAATAATGTTATTTTAGTAATATAAATTTTGATGAGGCTAATTTAAAAAAGCCCAGCCATATAAAAACTGATATAGAGAAAAAACTATTTACTGGTAATTGTTAATTTTAATAATAAAATTAAAAGGATACAAGATAAAACATTAATTTAGCCAAATCTAAGCTTCCATGAAGAGGAAGACTGTTAATTCATCAGTATTATCTAAATAAAAGAGAAAGATATGGCGTGCAGTTATATTTCCTAGCAGAGCTGAATAGCCTGATACGAAACATTCACACTTATACATCCATGAGGATAACTTTTATAATAGTTTAGAGGAGACCAACCAGCTTCTTCATAACAAAATTTAATGTACTGGAATACTTAAGGCATTAAGAAAATTAAATTCTCTAGAAGTTGCTGCTAAATATATGTGTGTGTGTTTGTGTATGCATGCATGTGTGTGTAACAAAGGACAAAGTTTTTTTTATGTTAAATGGAAATGGAATCTGTAAACAAAATTCATTCCAATGTTGAAGGTTACGTACCACATTTTAGTAACCCAGGTGTAGAATCTACATCATTTTAATGCTAATATATGGTGAAACAATATAGTCTAAATTCAGGGGGAATGGATTACAGTATGTGAAATTTCAAAACTACCAATGTAAAAATTTTAGTTAAAAAAGTATTAAACAATACATACAATGTTTTCATAAGGAAGAATAGAAGCTGAAACTAAGTTTCCCCAGATGGCACCAAGAATAATATGGGGGATCAGAATTCCAGAGGGAAGTATTGTCCCACTTTGTAAGACCGAGAAAACCAAATGATACACCATCCCGATTGCCATAATTTCTTTACTTATTGCATCTGAAATTCAAGTTTCTAATTAAAAGGGAAAGGAAAAAATTACTAAGATAATTAAAGTGTGAGCTCTAATTTCCTCAAACCAAATGGTTATATTTAATAATAGTTGAGTAGCACCACTAGCAGTGGATTTGAACTGTTTATTTCATCTGTCTGATAATACAATCCTCCAACAACAAAAAAAAAAAAAAAAAAATAGGGAGTGAAAAAAAATAAGTTTTCATGAGACACATGGGTTTTCTAGGGCTGGCTCAAGCAAATAATGCTACAAATTCTAACAAGAAAGAATATTATTGCCCCAAAATTAATTAATGTTACTCTTAAGTTTGAAAAATGAAATTATCCATAGAACAATATTTTCTTTAACATAAACCCAATATGCCCCTTCTCCCAATTAGATTATTAAGGGACAGTTAAGATGATAAGAATTTACAAGAATTGGTATGTTCCAAAATGTCCCTCGAGGGACATTGACCTCTTGTTCTTGCCATTGTTTGATGTATAATATGGAGTAATGACAAAAATGAAATTATTATTTTATTCTGGGAGGAGGGTCGATGAATTAAGTGATGAATTAATGAATATCTTTCATTCTTAATTCAAGTTTATTGGGTTTAGCTGTTTTCGGAAGACACAACTACCATATTCAAAGCCAACATGACGTACACTCACCAATATTCACAGATTATATCATTAACTAATAAATCTTTAAAATAAGTAATAATGTCCATACACAAAGTCATAAAAATATTTAGAGTGAGGATATTGTGAAATTATTGCCCTTAATGGAAAATATGACAGCTGATGACTACTTAAAACAAGAATGTGCAGTGGCAGTTAATAAATTTAAAAATAAACAAAAAATTAGGAATTTTTTATCAATAACTCTGAAAAAAATATTATAAGGTTTTTATGAAATAGGAAAAAAAAATGTAATAATCGCAAAAGCCAATAAATCATAATGCAGAGTAATTATGAATCATGATGAATGCATAAACAAAACTATGGCATTTGTTGAAGAAAAAAATTGCCTTGAATTAAGTACAGATCCCATTGCAAAATACAATGAAGTTATAAAAATGGTCATAAAAAACATTACATTAATATTTATGGTTAGTGAATGACAATGTCTAGTGCAAATGAACCCTATCGGGCCTCACATGGCATAACCAAATTTCATAAAGAAAGGATTCCAATTCATCCAATCATGTTCACTAACCCTTCTTCCAAAGAAAAAATTCTGCTTAAAGGGCATTAATTAATTAATTAATTATAAGTTACTTTAGGTACGTCATTATAATGAAATTTACAATGACAAATCGTTTTTACCCTTATTATAAATTTCCTCTTGCAACAAATTTTGCTCAGTATTAAGGATTGAAGAAAAACTGATAAATCTCTTCTGATCTGAAAGCCCAAATAATTACTGATATTTGCATAATTGAAACAGCAGTAGTCTAATAAAGAAAATGCTATTTTTAAAATATATAATGAAAAAAGTCTGTCACAAAGAAGACTAAAAGAAAAAGGGATTTTTTTTTTTAATAAGACATCTTTTTGGCTAAAATTAGTCAGAATATTAGTCAAAAAGTCAGTTTAAAAATAAAATTAAATGGCTTATTCCAATGAGATTTAAGATACATCTTAAGAGCCAAAAGTAATATGAGAAATAAAGGTGATAATGGCAAAGAAGATAAAATTTTTCCCATCCATTTTTTTAATTTTGAAAAATTTTACTGTCACTCAACTAATATCAACATACAGAGTACTTGATGTCTGTATGATTAATGGGAATGTCTTCATACGAGTACTGATGATATTGGCTTGCACCAAAACAAGTACAACAAGAAATAAAAAGATATGATCTAGGACTCTAAACTGGCTGGATGGAAAAAAAAAAAAAAAAAAAATGTAACCAGTCAACCTTCTTAATTATTTAAAAAAAACAATTTTTTAACATACATCCATCATAAAGAAACTGTATTATTCATTGTGTGTATATTAAACTAAATGTTGACAATTACTCTTAACATTTAAGTTAAAATGAAAAATAAAACTAGGATCTCACCATTTGTGTCTTTCATTTTAATAGAATTTTAAAAACATTTTAATTAGATAGAAAAATGGACCACTAAATGCCTTTACATATTTTAATTTACACATGGATATACGACCTTAATTACCTGAATTTATTTATTTCCTTGACCACTCAAGTCATTTAAACTTAACCATTTTTTATATAATCCATTTTCTCTATGATCTTCAAAAATATCTAAACTGTGAGACCTGAAATAAAAGGTCAGTATTTATTTTTGTAGTATATAATTTTCATTATAATAAATTATGGAAAAAAATTAATTAAGGATGATTGTAGAAATCTCTTTCATCATTACATTTACTTTATTGTCAGAATACATCACTGGATCCCAAATATTAAACCATTTGACCTATAGAGGTTTTATTATCCCTTTTCATACTTAACAATAATTCAATAATGAGGCAATAAAGATTACTTAATATGATATAAAATGAAAATAATTACTGTCTGCTTATATTATATTATATATATTACAATGGAATTCCATTTTTTAAATAATAATATAAACACTTTAAAAAAAAGCTGTTCCAATTGAACTGAAAATAAATATCTTGGAAGAAGCTGAACCGGTTTTGGTGAAATCTCCAATTGAACTTTTATCATTCCAGAATCATACTTAAGTACATGTGAGCCTAATTTAACAATCTGAATATTTGCTTGCTGTTTGTTCATTTTTATGAATGCACACTGAAAGACATTTTTTATTCACTTTCTTTTCATCATTTATAATCCATTTTATATTCATAGATTTCTTGCAACACTTAGAAAGTATCTAAATATAAATGTGTGTTTAATGGTTTATTTTATTCATAATTAAGCTTCTTTAGTCACATTTACACAACTTTATATAATATATGACTGAAATGATAACGTTTGCAATTCAAGTTGTTTATACCCATGAGATGTCTAATTTTATAATGGTTGAAACTTTAACAATAAAAAAAAAGGGAGGACATAAAAGTGAAAAATTCTTATACTATTATAATAATATGTTTGACAGAATGTAATAAATAAATAAAAGTTAAAAAATAAATTTAAGATTACTGTTACGAGTCAAAATTACTTAGTCTGATTTTGTGACTGCTTTTGTATTACACTGGTAAGCCCTGATGAAAGAGCATTTATGCAAAAAAAATGCTTACGTGTTCCTTCTTTACAAATACAACACACTTATTACTCATCAAANATTAATAAAAATATGTTACTAATTATAATACTACTATATAAATCGGCCTGGTATTTATTCTATCTTTACCTAATCATTAAAATCTACATATTAATTGCCATAGTTTTCATCTTATCTCCATGGTTATATTTGAGATGATTTATGTTAGACACTCAAAATTCAATAATTGCTAATAATTTAGACTTTTGTGAAACATGGTATTAATAAGTGTAAATACGTTATAATTGTCATCTGTTCTAGAGTGGTGCCTAGATTCAACAACAAAGGGGTAAGTAAAAAATAATATACTTGAAATAATATAATTTCCAAATATACATAACTCTTGACCGATTTATGTATTTTCAAAAATATTATTGATAGCTACATTTTTATTTCATTTTTCAACTTATCTTTGTCAGTTGTGCTTCAATTATAAGAATGCTATCGTTAGAGTCAAATCAATAATTTGTTAATGATAACTGTTTGTTGGTTAATGAAATTTTTTTTTATAAAAGTCATTTAGGACCTGCATAAACTAAGTAGATTTCTTATATTTCATTAAAGATGGATATAAATAAGAATGAATAAAGAATTTTAACATACAATACAGAATGCAGTGTTTGTAAATGGAAGACCACTAGGCCTGGATTTAGAGATCAGGGGAGAAGGAAAGGGAGAAAAAATGTTTTTACAAATGATACAATGGTCGCTGAACCCATTGTAACATTTGTAAATTTTTTTTCCCTTAATTGTACTTCATAAAAAATCTTAGGAAATTACAATTCACAACTGTTATGTATTTATGATATATCATCCCTTTTCACACTTAACAATAACTCAATAATGAGGCAATAAAGATTACTTAATATGATATAAAATGAAAATAATTACTGTCTGCTTATATTATATTATATATATTACAATGGAATTCCATTTTTTAAATAATAATATTAACACTTTCTATGAACATTTTTTTAATTTAAATAAGAATCAAGATATCATCATTATTATGATTTTTATATTTTTCTAACCCCCCACCCACTATATAGTGTTCATTAAATGGATTACAATGGAAAGTTAAAAATCATATTTGGTGTCTGTATTTTAAAAATATCGGAGCAAAATTATATATGACAAAAATATATTCCTTGTTTTGAATTTTTGTAAAAATGTTAAGAAATTAAATTTCATTACACATTTATGATTTATAATTTCCTTATTAACTGAAGTATCGATGATAAGTGATCTTCTTCTAAACTTATCTAGAGCTTAGCAAAAATAAGTTTAAAACTTAATTTGGTTTTGATTTTTTTTAAACACACAAACTCATTTGAACAGATCATATTTTTAGATTCTCTATTTAGGATAGTTAAGATCAATGGAAATTTTTCAAAAGTACCAATGTATCATGATACCAACTAACTTTCAAGAATGAAGAAACACTCCATAGATCCAGATGTGTATTGACTAAAATTTATTTAACTTTTGAAATCGTTAGTTATTTGCACAAACTGTCTAAAATGAAAAATTCTACTCAGCATGCTGTTATTAAGTCAAACTCTACCTATAGAAATAAATTTATACATATATTTTGTAATTCGTTTAGTGCAGAATTATGTACAATTGCTTCAGAGCTCCACCTATGTCTGTTCTCTTCTAAAGATCTCATAGTAGTCTTAATTGATTCTACTGGCTCTCTGCAAATCCTGGACCATTCTAATCACTGAGAAATTTAGTTTGCACAATATTACCACTATTACATTGTAAAGTTGAGTGAGATAAGGAATAGAGTGATTCTTTTATGGGCTCCTAGGTATGTAGGGGTGCAGGGTAAAGAATTGGCAGTCTCAGTTGGAAAAGTACTCTTACTCTACCACTAAGTGAAAGAACAACTGCCACAGGTAAAGACGTAGCCTTACCACAAAAATAAAAAAATAAATAAAAGCTGGCTTTTCAGGGTGAGAGTTCTCCTGCTTTAATAAATGGGGTCTCTTGTTGTCTTAGAAAAGAAAAAAATAACCACTTTAGATAAAATTGAATAGATCATGTATATATAATCTTTGGAAGATCATACAGCCCGGATCTCTTGAAGACATTTAAGGCAAAACTCTTAATTAAGGTTCATTTCATATGAATGTCATAAAATATTATTAATCCTTTAAAACATCAAAAGGAAACCATAAAACTCAGGAGATCTAGAACTTTTGAAAAGGAAGAAATTGAATGAATGAAGTAATTACTTTAATAGAGAAATAAATTATGACCAAATGGTCAAGGAAATAAATGTATTTATTAATTCAAATTAAGATAAATAAATGGTAAATTAATTACCTTAGGGTAATTGAAGATCATGTATTTCCCTGTATACTACAATATATAAATTTAATATATAAATTATTCTTCTATGTAAGTATTATTGTTTATAAATATGAAATGATACTACTTATTAATTAAGCTATGGAATCCTTAAAGACCTCACTGTCTTTCAACACTGTATGCAGCTTGATAACTGGGAAGTGACTTTCAACCGAGCATAGTATGCTAAACAACAACTTGCTTATATATAGTAAACAAGAATAGGTAGGATAAAGAATGCAGTGAACACACAAAAAGAAGAAATATCACANAGGAGAGGGAGTCAATTATTACCTTTTACTCTACTTATTGTTCTCTATGTTTTAGGCAGGGTGGAAGAGGAGGGAATAAATAGTATATGACGACCTAGGGAATACTACTACATTTAATAAGAAGATTGCCTACATTCATTTCTTTACTGGCAATGATCCTGTTCCTCTATATATATATGAAAATTTTAATGCTAATAATAAAAATACATTTTCCTTTTTAGCTTCAAACTAAACAACTTATATTATGATGAAGTTCAGGCCTGAAGTCAACAAGCAGCCAAAACTGGTTGAGAAATATAGTTAAAACAGAAAGAGGAAGAAAAAAAAAAATTTCACAAAGCTTCTACAGATCTTTCTAAAAAATGCTTTAAAACCGTTTTGAGTATGAAAATATATTTGTAAAATAGTAATATGACAAATTTTCACACTAAAAAAGCAATTATGTAATTATCTCCTTTCTGACTTTAATAGTGGTTTCTAGTGTCTCAAACTCTATAGTGATTTTCTTATACAATATTTTGTAGCTTATGGGGAGAACTTTACAGTATTTATATCTTACCAAAAGTGAATGTAAGCTTTTATGTGAACCTAACTTAACTAAAGTTTTAAATCATGAATATAAAATTCTGGTATTTAAAACTGAACAATGGAACAGTAAAGCTGGCTGAAATTGAAAAAGCTGAAGTGGAAATGTAGGGTATCATGAAACATCAGTATCTAAATATGGAAAAATAAAATATTGCAATATAATATTCTTGAATTAGTCTAAATATTAAAAATTATTATACATAAAAAAATATTGTAAGTCTGCTGTCCATCCTCAAAATAGATTTTTAATAATCATGAAAAAGGATTTTCATTATAATTTTTTGTAATACAGTTCGTAGTTTTTAATACAGACATAGCATAATCCATAGCAGTAAATTTTGGTTATATATGTGGACAATTAATAACCATTAATTAAATTAATAATGTCAGGTCAGTAAATATATTTAGGAAAGTTCTAACTAAAATGACCAAGTCAAAAAATACAGTTCAAAAATTGAAATTTTAAAATTTTGTTGAGCCCAAAAATCTTTGGTTTTAAATGAGGATTTAGTACATTAATATTTTCATGTTAATTTTTATTTAAGATAAGAAATTAGATGGAATTTGATATAGTAATTTTTAGCAATAAAGCCTGGAATAAAAATAACCTGTGTATTTAAGCTGAAATTTATTATTATTAACATTTACCTTATAGAGGGAATGTAGAAATAAAAAATATAATTTGAATTATGTTTGCAACATTTAACAGTATTACGCAAATAAATCTTACTAAGACAGGAAAACTAAGTGATTTGACTTTATTTATCAGAACATGACAGACGACTGACTAGCAAAACAGAGGAATGCACTCATCACTCTGAGATAAACAATTAAAAGCAGCAATTAGACAAGTAAGTATTATACACATTTTTCAGAATCTTAACTGACATAACTAAATTATTCCTTAATTAAGCTTCTTGTCAGTACTTTTCAGACGATTACTGATTTGAAATCATAGATTCAATTAAATTCTTTAGATTTAAGGAACAAACCTTATACCTAATTTACTCAACTAAAGGGACGTATATACATTTTAAAAAATACCATTTTGTATCATTATATCTTAGATATAAAATACAATATAGTCCCTTCCATATTATCTACTGTCATTAGCCATCTGGTGGCCAATAGCTCGATCCCACACTGATACCATTCCTTGGGATGGTTGTCAAATACTCGAACCTCAATTTCAACACCTGCATAGTTATCAAAATTTTTCCCATGAAATTTGATGAGTCTTGGATCGAAACAGGTAGTAATATGATGTGAGATCTGGACTATATGGTGGATGATACAAGAGTTCAAACCCATGAAGTTCTTTAAACTTTTCTTTGGCTTGATGAGAAGGGTGAGACTGAGCATTATTTTGTTCAATAAAAATTCTTTTGGGTTGACCAAAGCAGGATGAATAAATAAATAAATAAAAAATAATTTCATGAGTTGCTTCAGAGGCAGTTAAATTTTTTTTTCAGTATTGACTTTCGATTATGAGAATTTCATAGGACACTGTCGTGTTTCTTCTTTGAAACAAATAACCAAACTGAAACTATTATTTTTTTTTATAAATTTGTTTTGTGGCATTTAATCACACATAAATTTTAACAGTTTTTAGTGCATGGGAACAGAATAAAAAATCTAACAGTCTCAATGTCAGCTCCTTCGAGCATAAGACGATATATTCGTCAGCCTCGGAGGTTAGACTCTCGACACTTGTGCTGGGAATTTAATAGCATTTCAGACTTGTCCTGGTAGCATAAACAGTAAATGCACCGGCCCGAATAGCTGGAGATCCAGGTTCATGTCATGGCTGGGACAATTCAATTTTTTATTCTGTTCCCTTGCACTAAAAAACTAATTGTTGAAACTATTATTGAAGATGTCAAATGGGATTTAACAAGCTTAGAGAAGGCTCTAAAAGATTATTAAGTATAGGCAAGCATTAAATAGGATTAAAACTCCTTTCCCATTTTACAGTTCTTTGAAATCTTGAACTGGATAAAACGGTCACTTTTTTTTTATACACTCCTTTAGATTTAGATAGAATAGATGAGTGTAAGGATGTAAAAATGTGGTACTCTGTAAAATTGATCTTGGTAAAATACTAAAATAATTGATATATATCAATGGTTTAAATTAAGGCATTCATGGTGTAACTGAAAATAAATAGTTTGGCACCAGTCTAGCAAAAGGGACCTATTTGGGACTCTCAAGCATGATCCAACTAGTTTGAGTCTAGCCCGGGAAAGTTTTATTGTGAAATAAAAGCTTGTCTTATATCACAGGTGTTTAGAATAAGGTGTCTACTTGGAGATGTTCTTCACTCCTCCATGTAAATTACTAAAAGGGAAGCAATATTAAAAAAAAATACAATATAAAATAAATAATTATTTAAATATATTTATTTATTTAGGTGAAAAGCTATTTTACAAATTCTTAAATAATAAAATATTGAACTAAACAAACTAAAAAATGAAAGAAGCATCATAATATTGAGTTTGCAAACAGATTACATATATTCAACATTTAGTTCTGTTAATAGAGCATATGGATAATTTTTTAATACTTTTTTTAAGAATATAAACTTTTTTATAAATATTAATTTGGTTGTGGTTTATTATATCACGTAAATTTTAAACAATTAATGAGAGGGAATAGAATAAAAAAATCTATCTGTCCCAGCAAGGACTCGAACCTGGATAGTATGGTGGGAATTTTATAAGTTATTTAGCTCGTCCCGGTTGTGTAATGGAAACATTCCGGCCCGGCAAGCAGGAGATCCAGTTTCGAGTCCTGACTGGGACAGATAGATTTTTTCATTCTATTCCCTTTCATTAATTGAATAACTTTCTTATTTTCTCTACCTAACTTCGCTCTAAGAAATCTAGCTATTTAAATTTCAAATAATTATATTTTAAAGCTTTCCAAAGCTTTTTAAAAATATTTACTAATAGAAGCAAAAAATATAGTTCATTAAAATTTATATGAACTCACAAACACTCACTTGTGTTTTCACTCGCAATGCACAAAAATGCTGTATTTACTGTGCACAAGTTTTGAAACCAAAAAAATTTATTTGTTATTCGTGATTTATTTTTTAAACTATCAGCTGATTCATTGATGGTATAAATTGGGGTAGTATATGGGGAGGGGGAGGAGGAAATCAAGCAAAGAGAAAGGAAACAAAACTGAAATAGCTTCATTGCTATTAGTTTAATGAAAAATATATTAGACATAATAGGAGTAAAAAAGGGGCGCTGACTTAACCAAGGGAATTTATTCAGAACTTCTAAATGAGGCACTGCAGGTTTGAGTCTTTGCAGGTATAAAATAGGGTGAGTGCATATAGATAGCCCTGCCCTCCATGTCTTCAAGTTGTGCATGGGAGATAGAAAAATAAATAAAGAAAAAGTAAGTGTAGAATATCTTTTTATAAAACATGTATAATGTATTTCAAAAAAATATGTATTAAGGAAGAGATTTAAGAGTGTAACGTGAGGATTGAAGGGTACCCCATTATTTCGAACAAGGGAAATCTGTTCAGTAAGTCATAGACAAAAAATAAATATTAGGGAATTAGAATTTTTCATTATTTTATTTAATTGTATTTATGAATATAAGTAGGAGTGTTGAATGGTAGCCACTTCTTCACCTCTGGGTCCTAGAGCTAGCTTTGCTGGGGTAAGGCAAGCATGCCTTTCCAATGTATCGTCCTTTTTTGGTTTTTAATATGAAATTAACTATTTTCTTATTTCTAACCATCTGTAATTCAACTAATATTCATGAGATATTTTTTAGTTTACAACTGTCACATGTTGGAGTTACTTTTTTTTTATTTCCTTCCACAAAATGAAGGAAATATTGCAATATTAAACATTTTGTTTCAATAGAATTATCCACATAATAACTATCTCACATTGTATTTGACTTTTTTCAATACAAAAATTATTTGAATGTATGGATGGTTGAATTTAAATATAAATATACATCTTGACCTTAGCTGAACCATTTAATTAGTTTCAATATGGCATCTGTACATAAACAAAGACTTTTCAACAGAAACATTTTCACTGAAACCAATTAGATCTGAGCATGACATCTTTACATATGGATCTATTTAGAGTAACTAAAAAAATAGCTGGCCTTAGAGCTTTGAAATTTGCATTCATGGTTTTATAATGTTTTATTATTAATCTGCAGAATATGCAGAATTTTTTTTTTTTTAACTCGTCACACACTAAACAACTTATTTAATAAAGGATAGTTCATTATAACCTGCAGGACAAACTATTTCCCCTTAGTGAAAATATTTAAAAAAAATTTTTTTTAATTTGTAGCAATTTGGGACAAATTTGAGACAAAAGGTAATAAAACCAACAAAATATGTAACAAATTGACATTCAATCTTAGTGGATGAAATACTAAAGCAACTGTGATTCTATGGATCTACAATAAAATGTATAATGGTAGTTGCATAATTAGGTTTCTTTTTTTTACCATTTTCAGGAAGTTTCAGTAGGTTGTGCATAGTGTACCGTGAGTCAAGAAAGAAGAATACTCCAATTGACTCAAACGTGTTCCCTTCACAGTAGACCTAGTAGGCAAATGAATGTTTGTTTTAGACTAGGGTTATGAAAAAAATAATGAAACGCTTACAACAGAATGCAATATACGTATACATGAAAGGGAGTGGAGAAATCTAGGAGGGGTGAAAAGAGTAGACAATTGTTTGTAATAAAAAATAAACTATCAAGATTCAATATTTTATAATTAATTAATAAAAACTAACTTTTCCTAAATCCATTTTCAGGGAAAATTAATTTCAGCTGAGGGTAACAATAAAATAATTATTGCCTTTATGTAAACATTTTTGTGTCCCAGAACAATTATTACTTTAGTTCACTTTTTTTTATTATTTAAACTAAAAGAATGATTGTATAAATAATGGATCTTCTTTATTATGATATACAAACAAACCCTTTAAGGAGATTGCTTCTTGTGATGATCTATCATGTAACAGCTTCCAATATTTGAAAATGGCTGGAAATAGTTGACACTGTACTACTGTGCCTAGTGCGAACAGCAATAAGAAGTTTGTTGGGTTTTAGTGGAATTGTTCATCTTTGATATATGACATTTATCATGAGTCACTTAACATTTTATATGCTTTATTTTTTGGAATATTATTTATTTTGCTTAATTTGATAAACTTTATTTAGCTTTCCTGGTTGAACTTTATTTGAGTCTCAAAGAATACTAAGTTATGGACTCTTTTTAAATAGGTAAACTATTTCAATTAAGAAGATATTTCATATTTATAACTCAGGTCTTTTGATATTTCATATTTTCGAATCACAAGTTTTCATTTCCTAATTGTTCCCTTGTATATTTTTATTTTGCTAGAACAGCATTATATTGATTATTATATTTAAGGATATCTATAGGCTTATTGACAATCCAAGTAGTAGTTATTGTATATAATTATTTGTAAAAAGGACTATATTATTTGAATTAAAACATTTCATTCATATTTTTTACACAATTATATTATTAATTATTTTACAATTATTATATATGATAATT
>KZ808087.1:72566-87818 GCA_000696205.2 Oncopeltus fasciatus | reverse complement strand
TATTTTGTTTTCCTTAATTTTCTTGATTTTTTAAAGAGTAGCTGTATAGTTAGTAATATAAAGTAATTTTAATTAAATTATACATATAAACACACAAAATTTTATATAACGAGTTCAAAAAATTAAAACATATTTATAAAATTTTGTGAACATAAACCATAAATTAATCCAGCTTACATGGAACTCAGATTATTGAGTAATAACTTGGTGAATTATTGAGTGAATAATATTGAAAAAAATAAAAGAAAATATGTATAAATAAAAAATACCGTTGAAGAGAGATGTTTTTATTTAGTGATTCATGTGGTATCAATTAATTCTGCAATTCATGTCTTCAAACATGTATATCTGCTTTTAAATATTGATAGAAAATATTGCAATTTTATTTAGGTTTTTGTAGCTGGCTAATAAGGATTCTTGGCCTCCAGCTTATTCTAGCGGGGAAGGGATGAATGTGCCAAAAAATAATTTTAATAAATCTTTTTTGTATTTCTCCAAATTTGATATATAGTAAATAAACTAAAGTATTTTCGTTGTATTTTTTTATCCTATTCTGCTTGCTAAACAGTAAATGATACACTAAAATGCATATATTTAATTAAATATATTCTCTGTGTTATTGTAAGCAGAAGTACAGAACGAGAAGACAAAAAAAAAAAAAAAAAAANTATGCTTCTGTTTGTAAGGAAACAGAGGGCTAGTCGTGTGCTGGCGGGAACCCCACCTGATTAGGACTATTGTTCGTTGAGTGGGGGGAAAACACCTGAATGTTTGAACCGGAACACACATTCTCCACACAGTTCCTTAGAGAATGAAGACGCCAGGAATATTTCGGTTTTTATGGCCTGTAGCAAGACAGTTAATGCGTGTGTGTTTACTTATGTATGTATCTAAGTATATATACATATGAATAAAATAGAAATGGTAATGTCATATAAATATTCTCTTTAAAAAAAAATTAAATGTCTGTTCAAATTATAATTTTATTCGTATTGCAAATATAAAACGTAATCCGTATATAATTATTTAAGTTGGACAGCATATTCCTTACAAATATTATTTTAAAAAAATGTATGCTTAAAGATCCTAGTGTACAAGACATATTGTGTACAAGACATATTGTGCAATGAATGAAAAAATTATGAAATATAGTATTAAGCGGTCACTTTACTAAATTGAATGTTCACACTTATAGGCGCGTAATTGGTACTCTTTTTGTTTAACCGTATATCTAAGGCTATTTTATAACTATATTTTAATTATTAAAATATTTAATATACATTTTTTAAATATATACTAAGTATTTGAAAAATATATTCATAGCATTACTGTGAGAAGTTTGGTTTCTTAATTGGAAATAAGATAAAATGATTAATTATTATACATATATGTGTGTGTGTTTCCGTAACAACTATTTTACTCAAAATTCTTTATTTAAATAAAACTTGGCCTGAAGCGCTCAAACAACGAAAAGTGGTTTTATGTAAATAAGTAAAATCAGAAAATTCAGAGATTTAATGTGTCAAAATTACTTATTAAATTCAACAAAATATTTAAATATTTTAAAATAGTACAGTAAAATTTATGCATTATACTTTTTACTAAAAGTATTATGTGTTTAACTAAATTAAAAATTTAAAAGATACAAAATAAGAAACAATATTTATTTACTTAAAAATCTAAATATAAGATAAATAGGTCTGTGATAAATATAAAATAGAATTATTAAAAATGAATAAGTAGGAGTGACGTAATTTGATAAGAGAATTCATTCATTAAGATAAGAGAGTTCATTAAGCTCTAGTTTTAGATTATTTAAAATATTAACTAAAAGCAGTTGTGGATGACAATTATTGCTTTCAGTTTTGGATAACATGGTGATCCAGAGTGAGTTTTTCGCCGAACAGCTGTGAGTAAACTTCCCTCATACCAGCTCAGAGATAACAGCTTCTCCATTCTGATAAGATTTGGGGAATTTAGTGAAAGTTAATCTGGCTTGCTGGATATTTATTCTTATTTTATTATTTTACAAGAATTATAAAATTTCAAGTTATTTATCCACAAGAAGACTCTTTCATATAGTACCCCAGAAGTTACCAAAGCTCAAAGGGTCAAAGTCGTCAATGTTCATTCAGGTAAATAATAAAAATAATACCAATGAATATAGAACTATCATACCTTCTATTATCCGTCTTCATTGGTTTCTGCAAACCATCTTCTGTTGGCGAGCGCTTTCGGACACTGTCCATCTTCTTGGCCGAAAACATGTGTTCACTGTCACTGTCTGTATTCAACTGCGTTTGTATTCTGTGGGTTGGTCGGATGTGTCAGGTATATCTGTAACAGTCGCTCTGTCGGCGATAAGGTCTGTCAAACGCGAGAGTTATAAGGGTCAGAGTCCATTATTTCAGGTATTGGTTGTAGCAGGGATTAGTTGTAATCTCCTTTCTTGAGGTGTTCAAAGTGTTCCGAAGGGGCGGAGGAAGAGGTGAAGGGTCAAAAATACTAATTACATTATAATACAGTATCAGGGGATTAGCTACATTGCGAATTATGAGATTTGATTAATTTGAAAAAAAACAAGCCCGCAAAAAGCCAATTAAGGCAAAAGGGGAAAAAAAAAATAAAAACCCCGCCAACCAAAAAACAAAAAAAGGTTGCCCAACAAAACCCCCAAGCCAGCCGAAATTCAATTCAGTGAAGAATGGTACCCAATTAGGGCTATCCAATGAGACAGTTTTTAGGTAATAGGAGTTGAAGGTCAAGTGTATTCGATAAAATATCTCTATTTTCCATAAAATAATGCATAAATTAAAAATGTTTGGATTTTCTATGAATATTTCGGTTTATATATAAATAAATGTTCATTTTTTATTTATTTATAGCGTCAGTCTCCCTTTCAACCACTTAGGCTCATGGAGGGAGGGGATATCTTCAAGCTGCTATCTCATTATAAACACCTATGGCTCAGGACAAGCTTTTTTTTTTTTTATAAATTAAAGATTTACCTGGACGGAATTCGAACCCGCAGCGTCAGGATTGCGATACCCAGTTCATGAATTTTACTTAAGAAATATTGATCCTATTAATGCTACATGAATTACTAAAAAAAATTATAATTTCTCAGTAGATTTAGTTATTGTTTTTAAAAAATATAATATTTATTTGTTTACTATAATTTATTGAGCAGAATATGTGAAAAATCTAATTTTCTAAAATATAGGTACTGTACAGTATTTATGATGAACCCTTATTAAAGAAAATAAGGATGTGAGTAAAGAAGGGTTTAGTTGTCTTTCTTCTTACTCAAACGGCTCCTGCATGACAGACATTATTTTTTCTCCTCAAGTTACTTTTGCTCGACAATTCGCAAGTTATACGGAAACACACGGTAGCCTCAAATTTCCCATAGAGAGGAGTGAGGCGACGGATATTAAAGCTGACTAATCGATCCTTGTACGGCACAGATCGATAGTGAAGACGTGTGTGTGGGGTGTAGTGACATCACAGACCAGACTCTTACCTCACCTTGCAATCAACCTCTTCGCTGACCTCGGCTCTCCTTGGAATTATCGCCACTATTAGGCTTAATGGCGCTCTATACAAATGCCCCAACTTCAGAACGAGGCCACGCCGAACGACTATTAGTTTCAGCTCCAAACTGAAAATTATATCGCCAGCTTTATCGTGTTCGGCCGTTAACAAGCTGACGATTGTAGTGAGAACTAAGGGGAAAACCAGCCCAATATTAAGTGATCTTACCCCGATATTCAGGTGTTACAGTCACACTTACAGACCGCCATTTGTCCAAAGTAATAAAATTATAGTATTATAATTATAGTAAAGTATAGCAAAAAAACATTGCACTTTATCGTGTATTTTAAGGCCACTAAAATACAATAAATTGCACGTAAATCTCGAGTACTAGAGGTTCTTAAATTTAAAAATTTGCAACGTGGAAAAAAGTCCTTCTTCACGAAGCAGATTAAAAAACTTCCTTCTAAACTAAGCAGATTCCCCATGTGTCGTTAAAATGGACATACCTTGTAAGGAGTATATAGCAAACACCACTAAACCGCACTGGCTCTAGAGTGGTCGGGCAGAGCTGATGGGGGAAACACCCAACCATCTTAGTTATATTTGTAAATATCTTCCAAAATATATCTTTATCGTTATATATGTGTACACCCATTTTAGTCTACAAACATATTCTTAACTCAGATAAAAACAATGTGATAAATCAATATATCAATATAATAAATAATGATTTTAGTTGTGGTATTTAATCCCACGTTAAATTTTATACGAGAGATGCAAGGGAGCAAGAAAAAAATCAAAAAATCTTACTACCTTAGCCGAGGGCCGGGTTCGAGACCAGGCTGAGGTAGTAAAATTTTTTCTAGGTCCCTTGCAATTCTTGTGTAAAATTTTACTTAATAAATACCGCAAGTAAAATCATTATTTAAAAAAGAAAAAGAAGAAAAAAAAACAAAAAAAAAAACGAGAGTCTAAAAAATTGCTATCTTCTTCGAGTATTGGACGATATATTCGTCTTACTTAGGGGGTTTAGACTCGGAATAAAGTGCGGAGAGCTGGAGAGATTATCTAGCCTGCTTCGGTTGTGCAATGATCAGCATACTTGCCCGAAAAGCAGGAGACTCGGGTTCGAGTTCCGGCTGAGGTAAAAATATTTTTTTATTCTATTCCCTTGTATTTATAGTATCAATATAATAAATTTTCCTCTTAACCCCCTCCCCCCCTTCCACTGATTTTAATCTATAATTAATTTGTTCAATAATTTGAAATAATGAGCTGTAATCCCGAACTCAGTTTTTATATTTAACAAATAAGAGGAACCAATTAACCCGAAATGTCTTTCTTTGATATTTTCGAAATATGTAATACACTCTACCATACTGGTATATATTAAATAAAAATTTAATAAAAAATCTTTTAAAATATGCCATTTTTTTAAAAAGAAATTTATATTAAAATTGATATGAAATGTTTTATATCTATTTTGTTATATACATTTTTATAGCGCTAATAATAACGAAGATTATATAATTTAATAAAAGTCTTCTTCTAAACCCTCTTCCCCCTCCACTCCGACTGATTTTAACCAATTTTGAACTCATCAAACGGTTTGCAAAAAGGAAAAAGCTTATATATCAAATAAGGTTTCATTATTTCAAAAGTTACGGAAGTTATGTAAGAAATAATGAAAATTAGAAAATTATGTAATTAATTTTTAAAGGAACTATATTGTTTTTATCTTATCCAATGAAAGATCGTTGAAGATTTGTGGATATTTTTCTTCGAGTTGAAGTTGCTTCGAGAAACTAACATGAAAAGCCTGATTTTCCTGCAGAGAGTCGAGTGAAATAAAATATATTCTTAGTTTTGACAGCGCTAAAAATTAAAAAATGAACTTTTTTGTGGTGGTTCCCTCAGCAATATTCAGTCAAATGACATTAAATCTACACTATTTGTGCCTACAATAATTCATTCATAATTTGGGCGCTGTTCATTTTTTGGTATATTATAACTATATATACAGACGCTCACTATCACTCACTCTCTCTCTCTTTCTCTCTCCCCCCTCCCCCCGCACTCACTCTCTCCCTACCTCACTCTCACTCCCTCCTACCCTCTCATCTCTCTCTCTCTCTCTCTGACCTTTTTGTATATAAAATTACACTTCAAAAGCGAAGTTTTGATAGTACCTAGTGCTGAATATGAAGAAACATTATCATAGTACTCATACAAACATATAATTTAGTTGTTTTTTTTTACACTGCAACAATACTATTAACTCATTAACTCCAGACAGAGATGACGACTTTTTTTTAGATGGTTATCGGCATATTTGAGTTTCTCTGTGGTCTATCTTGCGGGATTTATGACCGCAGACAAATCTGGGTTAGTGAGAGGAGATGCTGAAAGCAGAAGCTGACTCATGGTCTAGCCTCAATGGAATCGGGAAGACCGCTATCTCGAGGGAATTGATTTCCTCTCGCCCAAGAGCCTTTTGAAGTGTGTTTACTCACGATTCTGAGTTACTCGGCCTCTCCAAGACCACCATATTGCTTTCTTTTTGCGACTTGTCGCAAACTTTCTGGGGTTCACTATTACAAAAAAAAAAAAATTATTGAAATTGTTACACTCTAGAGTATTGTTGGTGAAAAAACGCCTGGCAAACAAATCAATTAAGAAATTCACTAATCACACATTAGTGTGTGTGGAATTATTTAATTTGCAAGTATCGTGTTTGCATTGAGGAGCTTAAGTAGCTTAAATTTACATGAAATAAGTATTTACACATAGGCGTGTCATCTTCCTAGTGTGTGTTATTTATATTTCAATTTTAAGATTTGTTTTTACCAATTGGATTTTGTCTCTTGTCATGGTTATCTTTGAGAACTTTAGTTAGTATATTTATATCAATTTTGTTGTATGCTCACTTAACTTCGAGGAAACTAAAACCATTTTCTAATCATTAAAAGCCTCCTTTATCTGGAAAGTATCTGTGGAAGTATTTTAAAATTAATTTCATCAATAACAGATATCTTTCAATTTTTATACTTCAAAGCAGGTTCAAGTTCACTTGTATCAAATACATTCGGCGTTAGTGTATTAACCAACATTAGGAGACTGAAGGGTTGTAAAATTAATTATTATTTAGGAATTTGAAAGCATTTTTGTGAGCGTATGCGTTACCCAATGTTGTGTCCGAGATCTATTAGCCATTTTGACTTTCTTGATAGTTTTTAGAATGTATTTGGAAGGGTAATGAATGTTTGGAGATTGTTTTCGCAGAGGTTACTTAAGAACTGTCTGTGCCTACTTTTCTTCCTAAACATTAATTGAAGTGTTATCATTCCACACGACTTTTGGTTTTAGATTAGGATTGCTGATAATCTTTCTTCTAGGATTGGAATCTTCCCTAAGTCCAAAAATAGGTAGGACATTTGTTCAAGTAGAAAGATTCGTTCAACTCTTTAAAATTGCGACTTGTCCCTAGTACTATTGGAGAAGCATGGAAAGTTCTTCCTTTGAATGAAATAAAAATCGGCATATGGTTACTATAAATATGGCTGACTGCTATTTCCCCAAAGAGATGAAGAGCAAAATCCTGGGAAGTGAAAGATAGGCCTACAGAAGATTTACTTGAAGGCTGGTAATCTTGGTGGGTTTACTGTAATTCAGAAGGATGGCGTAATTTCTTAAAAATAACTCCTCAATAAATCTGCCTCTTGTACAGGTACAAGTTTAATCCCACGTAGAAAAGTAGACGTTAAAATCTATACTTTCCAGCCTTTATTTATTTAGGGTAGTGATTGTTACAGCTCGGATTTCTGAGTAGTTTTATTTGGATGAATAATAAAGTTAAGATGTATTGTAATTATATTTTAGATCAATGAGATTGACTCTATTGTCTTCTAAGTTATTGACGATTTTAATATATTTTTCTGATTCTAAAATTTTTCTCGGTGAAAAAGTTAACACCAAAATGCTCGTTAGCTCTATTTTCAGAGTGCAAGAAGTACTGATTTCTTCGAATAAGGGAATTTATTTAAACCATTTATTTTCTATAATAGTTATGAACTATGTTTCTTCTATTTATATTAAATTAAAGAATTCCAGACCATTTCTGTTCACCAGCCCATGCATTGTCTTGTAGAGTTTTAAAATAAGCTATATTTGTTCTTGTTAGGTGTGTATTCTGTATCTGTATTTAATGTATTCTGCATCTACTAAAACAATAATATTACTATTAGATGGGTCTAAATGGTGGTTTTTGAGATTTACATGTGTTTATATAACTTATTTAAGTTGATTCACACAATTTGGCTTATATATCGTTGGCCTGCGTTCGCTTTCTGTGGATTTCTAAGATTGATAAACCTGAATGAAGATTTTTAACGAGAATCTATTTAGTGAAAATTTACAGTTGTAGCTTTCGATGGATTAGTGAGAAGCCATAAGCAGGCACTTAATTCAAATAATAAAACATAGATTTTTACTACCTTTATAAAAAAACAAAACAATTAATTATGCTTTAATAATAAGTAGGCAATTTAAACTTGTATATACTCCAGTTTGATCAGCTGTAAAGTCACCTAGAGCTTTGAAGTTTTTAAATATCTCAATTTTTTATTCTTCAATAGCTGAATTAACTAATTAAAAAATCAATTATTCAGTTATCACGTCTTAAGACAAATATGTATGTCTAATTTTGTAGCATTGAAATAAAAATGTATATGTTTGTATTAATAATTATTATGATTTACCACTGTGTCATATTCCAAAGCGAAGTTTGTCAATAATAACTGATAGATTTACTAAGTTTAAAGACAAATTATCATATGCCCTTAGTTTTCACGATTGACATTATATATAGTTGATATAAGTTGTTTATTGATTGAATGACAGAAGATGTGAATTTTAAATTTCATGGTTTTTTTTAATCACATCTGATTTATTTTGTCTCATGGTGTTCTTAGTTTAATCTGGGTCATGTCATTCTCCCGATACTTTGCAGAAATTCACTCGTGTACACAGAGAGTGGAACAAGGTCCTCAAAAATAACCGGCAATTTATTCAGTTACTGTCTTACGATTCCCAGTGATTTCACAGTTCTTTCTTTCACGGTTATTATGTCGGGAGTTCTCTAGAATCCAAGCCAAGATGTACAATTCTACGTGGCCTCTATCTTACTGATTATTAAATATGTATATAAATTATGTAATATCATTACATTTATTATTTATTTATTTTTTATAACGCTTATTTAAATATTACATTCCGTTAAAAATTAAAAAAAAAATTGTAATTTGATTACAATGAATAGTAAAATAAAATAAGTGACATTAATGAAAGTCACATNTTTTTTTTTTTTTAGAAAAAATATCGAATTGCGGCTTGTAAACCGTAAAATTAAACCGTAAATTAATATGAAATTAACATTTAAACTCCCGCTTCTTTTTATTCAATTTACCCGTTTAACTTCTAAAATAAATTTTAATTTTTAATTAATAAACAACAAACGGTAAAAACAAATCTTTGTCGAAATTTATTATTGCAATTTTAATAATACGCTCACTGCGACAGAAAAAAATGTTTTTTACTCGCAGTTGACATTAAAGATAATTCCCCTCTCCTATTATTCCAATTTTTGTCAATGGCGAACTGAATACCCCCCTCTGCGTTTAAGAGTTACTAACCAAATACTGTATTTTAGTTATTGTCACTTTCGTATCTAGTAGGTAGGGCCGGAGAAAAAATCGACAAAATTAGAAAAAAAATCTAGAATTTGAGCAAAGTCAATAACTGTATTCCTGCGGAATTCACTATATATATATAGAAAGTATATATAGAAAATGAAAAAAATCCTATCCTCATTAACAATATGTGTATATATTTAACGTGCGAAATACATTTTTAACCAAATATTGGTCATCAAAGTGTTCCAATTTATAATAATTAAATTTTATCTTTTATTGATGAAATTAAGTAAGGTAATTAAAGGGTGAGAGGAAGACAATTTTGTAAATTCATGCAAATATGTTTATAGTACAATAGATTCCTTGCATACTGCTGATATACCATAGATGTAGCGTAGACTTCATCTGACGTCCCTAAAATCGCCATTGCCCTTAGATTAGTAATACTTTTGCTAAATGGTCTAGTCGAATTAGCATTTGAAGTTGAGTAAACCTGAAAAAAGACTGCAGGTTATTTACCTACGGCACTTTTATGGTACTTGAATTCTGCAGTGGTAAGTTAGAAAAAAAAAAAGTCTCGAAAAGTCGTGAAGAGGCGTTCACGAACTAGTAATTCCTGTACCAAATATGGCGCGACCAATGAAAACTTCAAATTGTAATGTATAACAATTTATATTTTACAGTATATTAGCTTCACCTTAAAGAACATTTTCGAAATAAAACCAAATATTTATATTGTTTACGTGTTCCTGTTGTGCTGAAATGTAGAAAGTCACTGGATATTTGCTAGACACTTAAAAAGTGTAACTAGGAAATTTTTGAAAATATGTCGCTCCTTATCGAGTTCCAGTCTTTATACTAAAATGCCAAAAACTTCCCCAGTATTAATTAGATTTCGCGATTCGTTTGTTTACGTTACTGATTGATTGCTGTTTGGACCTAAGAGATTTTTACTTGAAAAGTTTGTGTGTGTGGCTTCTTCTGCTTGGAACTAGAGGCCAACAGCAGGGAACATAGACTGATGAAGACCATCATTGACCATCATTGATAATCATTGACCACAAGGGAAAGGATAACCAGAGGACAAGGGAAGATCGCCAGGTTAGAAGATTTATTTCAATTGTTGAAATCCTCAGTTAAAGGGCCAATGGGATCTGTAGAAAGTAATGAGGGTTTTTTTTTTAGGTAAATAATCTAAAGGGTTATTATTATTTCTACCACCAATGAATATAGAACTCTTTAGTTTATAGTTTTTATTTTGTTACTGATTTGAAAAAATAATAATAGTAATATATTTTCATAGGCAGATATTTAAAAATGAAAGCAGCAGAGTATAGCTTGTGTTTCTGGATTTGAAACAAAATGAGTGAGATTAAATTCAGAAAGAGAACAAATAGCAGTCTAAAAATATGTAAAACATTATAAACAAAAAATGTATTTTTTATTTATTTTACTTTTATGTCCAATAACATTTTAACGGATTATCATGATTTAAGATTGTACTTAAAGGATTTATCTTTTTTCTCACCTATCTCTTTACTGTTATTCTAGGTTCATCTTTCTGGGAGAGAAAAAAAAAACAATAAACAATTAATGAGAGGAAATAGAATAGAAAAAAAAATCTGTCCCAGCCAGGACTCGAACCTGGATCTCCTGCTTTCCGGGCCGGAATGTTTCCATTACACTACCGGGACGATAAGTTAGATAACTTATTATATTCCCAACACACTAGCGAGAGCCTAAACCAATACATCGTCTTAAACTCGAAGGAGCTGATATTGTCAAGCTATTGTTGACTCTCGTCATTTACTTTTTTTAATTTTTCTTTATAAATATTTATTTGGTTGTGGTTTATTATCCCACGTAAATTTTATACAATTAATAAGAGGGAATAGAATAAAAAAATCTCTATATCTATTCCAACCACAATAGCGGAATTTATTAAGTTATCTAGCTCGTCCCGGTGGTGCAATGGATAGTATACCGGCCCGGCAAGCAGGAGATCCTGGTTCGAGTCCTGGCTGAGACAGATAAATTTTTTTATTCTATTCCCTCTCATTAATTGTTTAAAATTTATGTGGGATAATAAACCACTACCAAATAAATATTAAAAAATAAAACTATGTCCGCTAATATCAAAGTACAGAAAGTTCATTAGTAAATAAATAGTTATTTACTGGTATTTATGTGCTTTTCAAATGAAATCTGCTCAGCTTGCAGACTCAAAGATAATTACACGATGTCTCGGTAGATAGCTCTGGCATAGACGTCTTCAGGACAGGATTCCCAGGACGTTGACGCCCCTCTGCGGAAGTACGCCTCATGCCCTCCGCGCTCCGGGAACCTCGGCACGGAGACTCCCCCAAGGTCGGAGTACAGTTAGCCCCGCATATTAAGGGATGTATGCAAATCAACCCCTAAGATATATCGCACATTCCGCCGGGTCCCCACGAGAAATAGGAAGTTCCAACGACCCGTATACGAAGAAGGGGAATTGTAACGTTGTTTCGACTTGTTTCACTCGTTCTATTTTGTACCATTTGTTATTATTAATGGGGATAATGTTTATAGACCTATAGTTTGTATTCTTAATTGACAATATATAGTTTAACTGAGATGAATAATCAAAATATTACTCCCTGCTCGAAATTAGAAGGTTTAAATTTAAAAACATTTACGTATAATCTGAAATTAGTGAAACAAATATATATTTCCTCCAAAAAGCGTTCACGAGTTCATTAACTCTGAAATGGATAGGATAGGTTCTGTCACTTACAAGAATGGTGAGACAGAAAAAGGACTTTAATTTAGAAAACCTGTCACGCAAAAACTGCGTAAACTTACTGAATTTCAATTTTTTAAAAATCTTCCTATAATAAGAACTTCCCGAACACGTTTTAGAAAATATATTTGACCAATAATTTAATATGGGGACGCTAGGGTATCCCTGCTCATGGGATCTGTATTGGTCTCGCAATCCTGGCGCTGCGGGTTCGAATCCCACTCACAGGGCAGGCTTTTATCAATAAATGGAAGCTTCACTTGAACCATGGATGTTTAGAATGGTCACCTAACTTCTCCCTCCATGACTCTAAGTGGTTGTAAGGAAGGCAAATCTAAATTGACCTAATAAGCTAATCTAGATATTATGCCTGTAAAAAAAAAAAAAAATCTCCGTCCCCTCCGTCCGTCAATCATGAACATTTGATCCAGGAGGCAACAGGTCCCATCTCGCCTTCATGATAGCCTTGATGATGAATTACAATGTAAGCCGAAACGTCGGCAGATAATAAAAAATACGCATTTTTTAAAATTCTATTTTTTTATCAATCTTGACTAAACCTAACAAAAATCTCTTCTAAAAAAATTTTTTTATTCACACTTGATATTTTAGGTAATTTTCACTCATATTCGTACGATTTCGCTCAATAACGAACTAACCATTTTATTTTATGTTTAAAATTGATATGCCAATTTTTTTTTTTTTAGAAAAAATATCGAATTGCGGCTTGTAAACCGTAAAATTAAACCGTAAATTAATATGAAATTAACAGTTAAACTCCCGCTTCTTTTTATTCAATTTACCCGTTTAACTTCTAAAATAAATTTTAATTTTTAATTAATAAACAACAAACGGTAAAAACAAATCTTTGTCGAAATTTATTATTGCAATTTTAATAATACGCTCACTGCGACAGAAAAAAATGTTTTTTACTCGCAGTTGACATTAAAGATAATTCCCCTCTCCTATTATTCCAATTTTTGTCAATGGCGAACTGAATACCCCCCTCTGCGTTTAAGAGTTACTAACCAAATACTGTATTTTAGTTATTGTCACTTTCGTATCTAGTAGGTAGGGCCGGAGAAAAAATCGACAAAATTTGAAAAAAAATCTAGAATTTGAGCAAAGTCAATAACTGTATTCCTGCGGAATTCACTATATATATATAGAAAGTATATATAGAAAATGAAAAAAATCCTATCCTCATTAACATGCACATCCAAAAATTGTGTATACCTGCTTCAATGCAAATTTTGTACTGTTTTTTTACGTAGGAAAATGTACTACGCCCCTAAATCTCAGAATTAGTAGCTACGGAACATCCTGTTCAGAACCACAGTCCCCTCTTCCCATAGCGAGGCATGCTCAGAGTCATTTAATAAGATTTAATGACGTTTTCCAAGTTCAAGTGATTGAACAACTTCCCGACACGGCCTCAGATTTGCAACTGAAGACTAGAGAGTGCGCCTATATCCACATTCTCAAAGCCACNTCACCATCTATATATAGAAAGTATATATAGAAAATGAAAAAAATCCCATCCTCATTAACATGCACATCCAAAAATTGTGTATACCTGCTTCAATGCAAATTTTGTATACCTGCTTTTAATGTAGGAAAATTTACTACCCCCTACAGCTCAGAGTTAATAATCACAGAGCATCCTGTTCAGAACCACAGTCCCATCTTCCCATAGCATGGCATGCTCAGATTTAATGAGTTTTAATGGCTTTTTCCAATTTCAAGTGATTGAACAACTTCCCGACACGGCTTCAGATTTGCAACTGAAGACGAGAGAGTGTACCTATATCCACATTCTCAAAGCCACTACAAGACCTGGCATCAAATGCCAACAATAGGGAGGATTAGAGAAATCCCAATCGTCTTCCCCTTCCTTTGAGTCCCTTCCGCTACACCAGTCTCTTTTCATTCCTTACTGATAAAGGGCGAGAAGTCTCCCCGAAAATTTTGCTCCTTGTGATATTTTCTTTTTTGTGTGTGCACTGTACTCTCTATCCCNATTTAAATATCATGAGTTGTTAACGTTAAATCCTTATAAATGTAGTACATTTAAGAATGTAACTAGGGTGTTTGAAGGCTAACTCCGCTCTTCCTTTACAAAGATATGAAAGCCAGTCTTAGTTATCTCACCAATATATGTGCAACAAGTTAGTTAGTTAGTTATACCTATGTCAGTTAGTTAGTTAAAGTTATGTAAATAATCTTAAGGGTTATTATCCCTACCAATGAATATAGAATTATCAACATTTTAAGATCCTACTTATATTTGTTACATTAATAGTTTATTATAATGCCATATAATTTTAATATGATCAATGGCTCAATTACGAATAAATACTACTCCAGGAAACATTTCAGATAAAGTAGAAAACATAAATACATTTCTGAAAGGGAACGTTGGTCTACTCTTCTTTATCTGGATCGCCATAGGATATTCGGGGGTTTGCATGTCCTGTCTCTGAATAAGAGAAATTTAATCCTTAAGTTGTAAAATATCTTCCACAGAATTAGAAAATCTTAGAAATAAATTAAGTGTTAAGAGTGGAAATATGGGATTAGTCAAGACTCCTTTCATCTCTACTCCTTGGAAATAGAGAATTACATGTGTTAGAGTGTTAGAATTGTTTTTTCTAATTTGTGGAAGGTTTTTGCTGTAAAATGTCAGTCTCGCTTAAAGTGTATAATTGTAGCAGTTTTCCTATGTTTCATAAAAGATAAATATAAATAAGAAAAACCGCGGGGAAATTTAATTTACTTTATTAAAGTCAAAGAGAGCAAGGAGCGTTAAAGACCCGTTAGGAGTTTATATTTTTTAATTAAATTTCCATAATTTGAATTATACTTAAAAATGATAAAGAACATAAAGGCATGAAAAATACATTTTTTCTTTTGTTATGTTTCATAATTTTTTTTTCAAAATAATTTTTTCATCTAAGTTTAACTGTAATTTTAATTATTTTACTATTGAATCTTTCATGACAACAGATTATTATATTTTTTAATATTTAATTTAACAAAAAAATTATGTAAATTACTCTCTTAATATAATACTTTTTATTTAATTATCACTTTACATTGTAAAATTGTACTAATTTATTATAGTTTAGGTATTGTATTACACACTTTTATTATGATTGGGACTTTAATTACTATTATTTGTGGATACTGTGTGTGTGTGTGTGTGTGTGTGTGTCTGTGTGTGTGTGTGTGTGTGTGTGTGTG
>KZ808087.1:56925-72411 GCA_000696205.2 Oncopeltus fasciatus | reverse complement strand
GTGTGTGTGTGTGATAGAGAGAGAGAGTATGTGCGTATATATATAATGGATAAAATCGATAAAATTTTCAAAGAAAAGTCGGCTATCAGCAAAGAAAAGTATTAATAAATGAATTATTTGAATGCCTTATAATGTAATATTTATTATTATATCCCTATAATTAATAGCCGATATGCCTTCTATAAATAAATTTAAATTAGAATTTCATATGTATATATTTATAAATGTGTGTTCATATTAACACACCAGACCATTTTCAATGACCACATCATATAATGTAAAATCAGTTTGATTTCCTTCTGAAAATAAGAAAAAAGAAATCTATCCAAGCTCGATCTTTGCTCCATTATCGTAACAAAGGTAACTTGGTTAATTAGCCAAAAAGCCAAAATAGATTTACTCTTGGTAACTCAAGAATATTAAACTTTCACTAATAGATGTAAATACACGTGAAGTATTTTAGTTCGAAATTTTACCGACAGGTTGCGTTAAGATCGGCACTAGAGGTCTGAGCCATTCGCAGCCAATGAAATTCGTGGTTTTCTCACTGAGAGCATAACTTTGCAATTCAAAGTGAGAGTAAGTGCTACTTAATAAATTCGAGCGGCGAGCACAAATGTATTCAACTCCATGTTTATATATTTCTCCAAGCTCGAATCCCCGAGCCCCCTCGTTATCTCTTATCTTTATGCGTCTGAGAGGAAGGAAGTGAGAGTGTGTTTTTATTCAGATAAAGACATGGGGCGGGGTCGCTCCGTCTCACCTCGATCACTGTCTTAGAGTCCTGCAGAAGAGGTCCTTTAGACAAGACCATAGGAAGGTAGTGTTCTGTGCTTCTCTCAGGAGTAAAATCTAAGTTAAACTCCTACACATTAGACTGCGCATTAAAATAAGTGTACACCACAATATATGTGCTTTCTAAACTCCCCTGAAATCAGTAATTTTCTAGCAGATTACCCGCTTTTGAAATCAAGCTATTCACGTTGGTACTATGACGCGCTTTTTCAACGGTTTCTCTGATCCTGCACAAGAGGAACTAAAATTGGGTTCATTCAAAAATGTTTTATTCTATTTATTTCTTTGTATGTAAACATTCTAGCGTCCATTTAAAAAAGAATAATGAAACGAAATTCGGAATTCAAGCTTCTTTTAATAAATCCTTGGATGGCGGTGTTAGCTTGTTGGCTAAAATTGATCGAGAGAGATGATGGGTCTAGAGCGAAACCAAAATTTGAATTCTTAATATCCTTCTTATTATTACACTTACAAAAATTATGTGTTAAATAAAATAAGTGGAAAATTTTCTTTTACACCAATCATTTTTATAATATATTTAATTTAAGAAAGACATTGTAGAATATGATTCGAGTGTTGGGCGGACCCTATTATTTTTAAAATAGAGGAACTAAACTTATAATTTAGTCCTTTCGTTGTTCCCCTTTGAAGGAATTTTGTTTTCGTGACATAAGGCGAGAGAGAGGGGGCGGTTCGGAAGTTGGCCGAAATTGTAATCTTAAGATCTTCGTTGTTGAAAGAGTTAAGAGAAAATTTGTAAGATATTCTACGAATAAAATTTTACATTCTAACGTTTATATTATTGCATTGTTACAAGAAATTTCAATGGTTGAGCGGTCCTCCCATTCATTCTTTCCAGTTTGATAATCTTAGTCATAAATGGGGTTGAAAAATTAATGAATATCATAATGAATAATTTAATTTTATAATATTTAAATATCATGAGTTGTTAACGTTAAATCCTTATAAATGTAGTACATTTAAGAATGTAACTAGGGTGTTTGAAGGCTAACTCCGCTCTTCCTTTACAAAGATATGAAAGCCAGTCTTAGTTATCTCACCAATATATGTGCAACAAGTTAGTTAGTTAGTTATACCTATGTCAGTTAGTTAGTTAAAGTTATGTAAATAATCTTAAGGGTTATTATCCCTACCAATGAATATAGAATTATCATACCTTCTATTATTCGTCTTCATTAGTTTCTGCAAACCATCCTCTGTTGGCGAGCACTTTCGGACATTGTCCATCCTCGTGGTCGAATACATGTGTTCACTGTCAACTGCCAGGCAGTTGAATACAGACCGTGACAGTGAACACATGTATTCGGCCATGAAGATGGATAATGTCCGAAAGCGCTCGCCAACAGAAGATGGTTTGCAGGAACCAATGAAGACGGATAATAGTAGGTATGATAGTTATAGTTATACCTATTGATATAGTTAGTTAGTTATAACTCTTCGGCCTATAAGATTAATGAAGTCATTCTCTCTTATCTGTGTTTGTGTTTGGGAAATCTGCTTAGATGACGCAGCTCCTGCGTGAATAAATGTCCATAGCGCTATGAATGCTTTTCTTCCCTGAGGAATATCTTGCAAGGGATGGTCAATAAACCTAGTCTTCCTTTTGGAGTTATATTCTTGGGGCTCTATCGCAAATACAACTCCTGCAATTCCAGCGTTTAACTGTTATTCTATTTTTGGAAGCCAAATTTTTCGCCGGAGAAGGAAGAGACGCCAAAAAAAAAAAAAAAAAATTAACCAACAGGACGAGCTTCTGGTAGTAAGGTCGCAGGTTGACAGCTAGACAAGTCTGCTGGAGTGCCCTGCTGGAAGACTTGGACTCCAGTACTTGCCGGATGGTAATACTCAAGAGTCGTAAACCGCATACAACCCTGCCGCACTACTATAAACCGAGCGCTCCCCACCAATAAATATACAATATACTTTTATTATTTTAGTGCCTTTCTTCTTGTTGGTCCTGCGGAAGATCTGTTCCCAGTCGCGCAGGAGGTGTCCCACAGCAGATCCCGATAATATTTCCACATGTTTATACACCTTCCACAAGTTTTATGTCCTATCCAGGAGGACGGCCGCTAATAGGATGGCACTCAGAAGAGAAATAGAAAAACATCTAAATTAAGCAAAATTGTAATTGGAAAAATATTTACGGGATGATAAAGAACTTTCGCTTCCATTTATGCAGATTTTCCTGGAATCATTGACTAGACCAGTCAGCTGGTCTCTCGTAAACACTCTCGGATGATAAGATTTCAGGGGAGAAGACTCGCTAATCCTCCAGCTGGTTCTCAAGGAGAAATGAGCCTTTGTCGGGACTTAGCCGAGAAAATGGGCGGTGGACAGGAGATGGTTACACTTGCTCAGCCCATAAAACTGTATCAGTTTTAATGAGACTTCGTAAGCCGGGAATGTAAATAGAGTTTAAAAATATTTATGCGTTACTGAATAAATTATTTTCTGCTTATAGAAGATATATTCAGTAAACGGTTCATCCCTTTCATATACATACTATAGATTAGCCTATGGATGTGTAGAATAAGGACGATGTAATTACCATATTGGTAATTTTCTGTGTGGGAAGAAATGTTAATAGCAGATTTCCCCCTAAGACATTGGCAGACTGAGCGCCAGTAGCTTAATTTCCAGTTAAGTCTAATAATTATTGATGTAGAAAAAATAAATAAAAAATATAAAATCTAGTCATAATAATGTTTTTTTTTTTCGAAAATCTATGTACATAAAAAATGAACACGATAGTTATTTTATAGTTTTTTATCGTATTTGGGAAAGAAATCGCCTAAAATATGTAAAACATATTTAAAAACTAAAGTGACTAATTAGGAAACAGAAAAATCTTAAAAATCCTTTTTCATACAAACACACAAACACAAATATACACATTTACAAGTAAACGAAAGTAAATTTTACAATAGCTTAAAAATATGGACATATAATCATTAATAAAAGAATTTTATTAAATAAACAATTACAAATCGTGCCAAAATTTAACTGTGAGGGGTTATAAAGAGATTTATTTAATTAAAATTTTATATATTTGTTGATGATTTTTGAGAGTTTAAATTTCACCAGAAGTTAATTGTACAGACTAATTTCTGACAAATTTGCACATTTCTGGCAACCTTTAACAGAAAATAAATATTTTAAGACTTTGCACCTATTTTTTCCAAGTATTTTTTTAAATTTCTTTACACTGATAATTACAAAGGTAAATAAATTTTAAATTTTTGTTTCTCTCCATACCCTGTCACCACTTATCTATGAACTAACTCATATAATAGTTTAATGGTTTGAAACATAAAGTTCAAATACCGGATTTGATTTCAATATTTTAAAAATTACGGACGCTAAAGCGTACAGACATTTATATATATATAATTGATTCATCAACGGTTGGATATTTTTCATTAGCTTATAGATGAGGAAAAAGGTAGACCAAATTTACCTTCCATATGGTATAGTGAAACATAATATAGTAAAATGTAATGAAGTAGTAACGTTTTGACGAATGGCGGAGGGTAAAAAAGATATTTCACTCTGAGTAGAGCAAGTCTCTGTGGCATAGAAAATTCTTTTTTTCGTCTTTTTAATTCAATAATGGCATTTTTTACCGAATAATTGTATTAATCCTCTTTGGTGCCTGTTAGCAATAGAAAACATACAAGCACAGTAATAAGTCAACATTTGTTACATTTTTCATTCTAGCTCATTATGTATTATTATTACAACATTACTTACAAAAATCATAAATAAAATTAATTTATTTGAGTATATGAGGCATGACATGAGTTACTTGGTGGATAATTCCATGAATAACATTTCTTGTTTTTTATGTTGTTCGGAGTGTTGATAAAGGATTAATACAATTCGAATTCGAGGACACTAGTCTGAAAAACCTATGTTTTACATATAATATGCTCTAAAATGTTTTTTCGAATCCCAAACTAAAAACTATTTTTCAATTTGTCTTTATCCAAGACCCCATCCCTCACTTAATTTATGTGCATATATGTAATTTTTTACGGAATATATTTTTAGCTTCCCCAATGTAGGATTGGTGAATATCTGTTAATATTTTCAAAAGACGACGTAAATAGCCTAATTTTCAATAAGAAAACTGCTAAATTCCCATTCTATTTCCAATAAATTAGTCAAATAATGAACCTGATATTGAAATTATATTTACAAGCTACAATATTTCTCTCCGAAAAACACACGTACCTAGATTGCAAACAAATAATGACTTCTGGATTCAATTTTGCAATTCTTCAACCATATTACATATAAATAGCAAACCAAACGATGTGGTGATAATATAGAATTATTATTATACTCTTGTCATAACATCAGAATTCGGATATTATTATATGCATGCATACATATTAAAAAATAAAGAAAATCATGATTCTTAGTGGAATTTGGCAAATAATTCTTCGATGTAGGCGGAAATTTTAGTTTTTAATTCGTTGCTACTAGTATTTTATTTTTCAGGCTAAACTGAGCAAGCTTTGTATCCTGGCAATGGTTATTTGTATGGTAACTCGTGCGTAGAGCATTTACAGAGACGCAAACAGGAGGATTTGCAAAGCTAGCTGTGGGAGGACTGGTGACAGCGGCATTTCTCGTCTGGTCCTGGACCAAGGATGCGGGAGTCCTGCAAGGTGAAGGAATCCTACCCCTCCCATTAGCCAGCCATCGGCAGCAAGTCCCGTTCCGATCGGGGGAAGTGGGACAAGGCTCTCTCTCCCCTGCCCTGATGACGACAGCACTAACTCTGAAACCAAGTACGCTTTCCTGTGACTTGCCCAGAAGGATACAAGAAGAATTTGAACTGGATCCGTTGGCAAAATACGAGTTCGCTCTGTCTACTGGCTGTGAACGTTTCTTTAATGAACGCCCCCCAAAATAATGGATATTAGCCATATAGGCAATATGAGTCAGTTTTATTTATATAGCCAAATAAGTCTAATAATTTATTTGTTATATACGAAAAGGAAGAAGTAACAACTTTACGACATATGTCCTGTGGTGTTTTGGTGTTTATTAAGGGTAACGCCATCTTCCGACTGTTTAACGTGCCACGCTACTGTAGTCCACTAGTGCGTTACACACAGAACAACCTGTGAAAACTCCGTCGCGCAGGTCACGCAAGTTAAGCGCATTTCCCATCATTCATTAAGTTCCATGTAAATAAGAGTAAATGAAGAGTTATATATAGTAAACCAAGAGGGCCAATCAAAGAGATTAAGTCTAATTGAGCCATCAAAGAAATACCATTAAACCTGACTCTAGACTCTCCGGGAAGGAAGAACGAGGAAAGAGCTCAACAATCCTGTATACATTCTTAAATATCTCCCTTAATAATTTTTCGTAATAATTTGATCAACCATAAACATTATAAATTACTTTTTTAAATAATGAATTTAATTGTGGTCTGTAATGCTGCGTTAAATTTTCTACAAGAAATGCAAAGAGAGCCAGAAAAAAAATCTTTCTAACTCAGCAGGGAATCGAACCCGGGGCCCCTACTGGGCCGGAAAGTAAGAGACCCGGGTTCTATTTTTTTTTATCTTTGCATTTTTTCTAGATTATTAAATTACATTTTACAGCTTCAATAACTTTTTCCGCAGTCAAATATGAAATGCAGAAATCACCTTTGTAAATTTGTATATTCCTATAAACCCTCTCTGATGGGGTCTAGATAACAGCATAATATAAAACAACAAATTATAATTTTTATTTCAATATTTTTTTAAAAATAAAGGGCTCGATTAACAACTCTTGAATAATCTCAATATACATTTTTCGTAAATGTGTGAAATTATTACATTTTACTCATATTATAAGTACTTTACTTTCGAATATCTTATAATATTCGTAAGTGGACCTATTCACCTTTTTTCTATATGGTCTCCATTTAAAACTGTAAACTCGCCCTCTCTTTTGACAAATTTCAATCATTACTGAAATCATCTACTGGTTTGCATAAATAAGCTTAAATACTCATTATTTTTAAACAATACGGACACAAACTAGTATNTATATATATATATCCACTGTAGGACGATAAAGATATGTTGAAATTTTTCTAGTTTCCTTAATTATATCACCGTTGTGTATACCCTGGGTTAATACGTGAAATTTACTGATAATCATTACAATATCAATAGTATAGGTTAGCTATACCACATATATGGATTGTGAAAAGAATATAAAAGTCAAACAAAAATAAGAAAAAAAAAAAAAAAAAAAAAAATTAAACGTAAATAATCGTTTAGCTCTGTCTATCAGATAAGCACTGAACAAGTTGCGTCTGGGTCTTTATCTGATGTGCTGGCCTGAATGGATGACTGAGCTCTCAAGATATGATCCTGTATCCTGAAGGAGCTGAGCATTGGATAATTTCCATGGGGTCAAGAGGACGCATTCATCTATTCAAAAATGATTCTGTTGAATAACTCCCCCCAAAAAATTAAATAAATAAATAAACTTATATATATGTATACATAAAGAGACCAATTTTGAAGGAAACCTGTAACCGTCAAGTTTTATGATGATTATTGTAAAGGTTAGTCAGGAATTTGGTCTTGAACTCATTCCTTCTCAGTAGAAGAAAATAAAAAATAACTTTTAACTAAAAAAGTTTTTATTTTAGCCGACATTTCGGCATGAATTTCAGGCCTACATCAGGGCATATAGGGTGATGGGGAGAGAGAAACTACTCAGTAGTACTACAATAATCTCACTACTCCATCATCTGTATTACAAAAAATGTATTACAGTTGAAGTGGGATAAGGGTGAGGGAGGGGCGTTTACTGGAGGAACAAAATTTATAATCCAAGTACCTTTGTTAATATTTTAGTCAAGAAAAAGTTTATAGAACATAATATCTGCTGAAATTAAGCATTCTAACGTTTATGTCCTATAAAAATTTGACGAAAAATGCTTGTAAAGGAAGTGATTTACGAATAGACCAGCGTAAAGGAATGAGGTGATAAATTTCACTCTCATTGTTCTACCAGGCTTGTAAATTTAATTTTGTCAATTACTTTTATTTAAACACGTCTTTAATGAAATATGGGGAAACTTATGCATTTTATACGTGATGGACTTTTTCGTACTTAAACCCACTTAATTGGACATATATTTAAGTTTAACTTATATAATTTAAAGGGTTGTTATCACTACCAATGAATATAGAACTATCATACCTTCTATCCTCCGTCTTCATTGGTTTCTGCCACAATGAACCATCTTCAAGATGGTGTGCAGAAACCAATGAAGACGGATAATATAAGTTATGATAGTTTTAACTTATATGTAAATACATAACTAAAATATTTATTTATAATAAAATTCAGAACAGTATCTCAATCTTGGTGGTTACGAAGATAAGTATCACTCAGTCTTTACATCAGCTGGTTGGGACTCCCTCTGAGGGGAAAGTGAAGACAGATTTGCGTGTTGGAGCACTGACAGCTGCAGGACCTCTTGAGTTGGAGGTCGAGGAAGCCGAGCGAGAGAGTACCACAGGGCATCTCACCACTTCCACCTCGACTGGAGGGTGAGACTTCACTCTGCAGAGGAAGAAAGCTGTGGTCTGCTGTCCGTGGTGTCTCGCCATTGCTGGATACGACGTCAGCACTGACGACATTCTTCATCGGAGAGAGTAAAATTCTTAAATGAGTTTCAGTAAATTTTCCCTCTTCAAGATCAGTCGATCTCACAATGGGATCTTTATAATGAGCAAAGCGTGTGAAAGATGAGGCTTGTATTAATTCACGCTGTCCGGGAGGAGAGCACCCGTGGTGTAGTGGCTAGCGTGGTTGACTCTCATACTAAGGGAACTGGGTTCGTACCCCGGTTCTCCTAAGAATTTTTTTCTGAAATATTATGTATACAATGTTTCCAAACAATGCTTTGGTATAAGTCTTTGGGAAAAATGATGCCCATCCGGTAAAAATGAAAGTCGTCTCACGACACCCCCTACCCACCAAATTGATTTGGGTTAGATGCGCGACTGATCACCTGGAAAGGGTACTCGATCGTGTCTTAAGGCAAATATAGATCTCTCAGGTTTAGCCAAGCGCTCCTAAAACCATATGAGGCGGCTAAATATCTTTCGGTTTTATAGAGCCATATCTATATATATAGTAATCAAGAAGAAGTAGATACACACAAAAAGGAAAAAGAAAAATTTATTTTTTTCAGAGAAGAGCAAATTTATTTTTTGGGGGCCTCCCTCCCCCTCTTCCCTTGTATTACTATAAAAATCNAAATCATCCACCCCTTATGTAATAATAAAAAATCATGATGATGTTTTAACATTGGAATTTTTCTTACTAATTTTAAAATTCAATTAATTTGGGTAGATACAGAGCTAGTGAAGGATAAGTCCGACTTGAAGTAGCTTTGTGAAATTAATATTGAAATTTCCTATCAGACGTAATAGCAGTGCGATCTTAAAGCCGGGAACTGTAAATTATGAGTAACCAAGATTGTATGAGGAAAGGAGATATTCCTATATACATTCTTCAATATATGACTTAATTCGTGTGACATTTAAATAACAAAGTCACATAAATTATAGCTAAAATGAAACATAACATAGTTATTAGCGAATTTTCTATTCAGTAGTCATTCTATTCAGTCATATTGAATAGGTATTAAACAAATATTCATTTATTTAAGCTGGATGTAAAATATTTTTTTAATTACTCTAGAAAGGACCACTATGATAATAGCTTTCGAATTTAATTTCTTTTATTTTCTCTGTCTCTTCCAACAGGCTCTAAATACAAGCTGAAATATTGATTTGCCGTCCTAATTTTAATATTTCGAGCACTAGAGAGTTGACTAATGTATATGTAAATATAAACATATATATTTATTTTGTGAATATTCAATGTTTGAAGATTAAAAAATCCTTTAGAGGACATATTTAGAGAACAGCTGAATAATACTTTCTTTTTATATAAGCAAATGTGTTTTTAGTTTTGGTAATTACATTTCGAGACAGCTTCTAAATGGGCATGAAGACAGTGGTTGACAAAGGCCAGAGCTACGGTTGGACAGAACAAGTGGTCTGACGCTGAGATTGTATGGACAAGTGAAGCCCACAAAGAGAGATCACAGTTCTCTGGCGAGCCATGCTTGGACAATTAACGCTGTCAGAGTAACGAATGGATCTGAAAGGTTAATCGTTCGTGGTGTTTGAGGCCCGCCCATCTCGAACTCTGCAAGCTCGTGTCAGCTGTAAGGAAGGTCTGTCGGGGGGAAAGTCAGCGCCAGCACACACAGAGCTGTGGACCGGTCGCGCGCGCACACAGGTTATGGGCCCAGACCGCGGTCGGCTTTCCCGAACAACCCCTCAGCCACCGCGACCTGTCAGCTGTAAGGAAGGTCTGTCGGGGGGAAAGCCAGGGCCAGCACACACAGAGCTGTGGCCCGGTCGCGCGCGCACACAGGTTATGGGCCCAGGCCGTGGTCGGCTTTCCCGAACCACCCCTCAGCCACCGCGACCTGTCATCTGTAAGGAAGGTCTGTCGGGGGGAAAGCCAGCGCCAGCACACACTGAGCTGTGGCCCGGTCGCGCGCGCACACACAGGTTATGGGCCCAGACCGCGGTCGGCTTTCCCGAACCACCCCTCAGCCACCGCGACCTGTCAGCCGGCTCTCACTATTCACGCAAGTCTGATTGCTCTGGATCTGAGAGCCTCTCATTATGGCGAAAGTAAGAGTTAGGGGAGGCTTCTTCCGTGCACCATCCCACTCCGCTCCCATTTTCCTGTCCGAAATCTGCATCTTTTGTTGAGTTCCTTTACAAGCTCATCCTCTGTTCATCCGGAAATTGTTTATATTTCCTATAAAATTGTCATAAAACGTAAATGATGGTATAGAAAGGAAAGGTTGGGGAGGTGTGATGAATATTGCATGCATTATTTACCTATATTTCAATTTTAACAGTTGCAGCTTCCGGTATGGTATGATCCTTGATCATTTAGACACAAACGTTTTGAGGACACAAATAAATCCATTTTATAAGTTGATGACTTTACAAATCTTCTTAAAATTTAAAAGTTCTAAAAAATATTAATGATTGTATAAGTTAGTTCAATAAATTATCTACATTCGTTAAACCATTGAGACAACATGATTTTACTATTGCATGTATGTCCTGATATTTATCTATTTTCATCATAATTTTTTACTATGATTTGCTAAATTTGATTATTAAGTGAAACGATGGCGAATAGTAATCATATGCCATAACCTAATGTAGCTGTTGCTAGATATTGCTAGGTTGCTTGCAACTTGCAAATGATGGCGAATAGTAATCATATGCCATAACCTAATGTAGCTGTTGCTAGATATTGCTAGGTTGCTTGCAACTTGCAAATGATGGCGAATAGTAATCATATGCCATAACCTAATGTAGCTGTTGCTAGATATTGCTAGGTTGCTTGCAACTTGCAAATGATGGCGAATAGTAATCATATGCCATAACCTAATGTAGCTGTTGCTAGATATTGCTAGGTTGCTTGCAACTTGCAAATGATGGCGAATAGTAATCATATGCCATAACCTAATGTAGCTGTTGCTAGATATTGCTAGGTTGCTTGCAACTTGCAAATGATGGCGAATAGTAATCATATGCCATAACCTAATGTAGCTGTTGCTAGATATTGCTAGGTTGCTTGCAACTTGCAAATGATGGCGAATAGTAATCATATGCCATAACCTAATGTAGCTGTTGCTAGATATTGCTAGGTTGCTTGCAACTTGCAAATGATGGCGAATAGTAATCATATGCCATAACCTAATGTAGCTGTTGCTAGATATTGCTAGGTTGCTTGCAACTTGCAAATGATGGCGAATAGTAATCATATGCCATAACCTAATGTAGCTGTTGCTAGATATTGCTAGGTTGCTTGCAACTTGCAAATGATGGCGAATAGTAATCATATGCCATAACCTAATGTAGCTGTTGCTAGATATTGCTAGGTTGCTTGCAACTTGCAAATGATGGCGAATAGTAATCATATGCCATAACCTAATGTAGCTGTTGCTAGATATTGCTAGGTTGCTTGCAACTTGCAAATGATGGCGAATAGTAATCATATGCCATAACCTAATGTAGCTGTTGCTAGATATTGCTAGGTTGCTTGCAACTTGCAAATGATGGCGAATAGTAATCATATGCCATAACCTAATGTAGCTGTTGCTAGATATTGCTAGGTTGCTTGCAACTTGCAAATGATGGCGAATAGTAATCATATGCCATAACCTAATGTAGCTGTTGCTAGATATTGCTAGGTTGCTTGCAACTTGCAAATGATGGCGAATAGTAATCATATGCCATAACCTAATGTAGCTGTTGCTAGATATTGCTAGGTTGCTTGCAACTTGCAAATGATGGCGAATAGTAATCATATGCCATAACCTAATGTAGCTGTTGCTAGATATTGCTAGGTTGCTTGCAACTTGCAAATGATGGCGAATAGTAATCATATGCCATAACCTAATGTAGCTGTTGCTAGATATTGCTAGGTTGCTTGCAACTTGCAAATGATGGCGAATAGTAATCATATGCCATAACCTAATGTAGCTGTTGCTAGATATTGCTAGGTTGCTTGCAACTTGCAAATGATGGCGAATAGTAATCATATGCCATAACCTAATGTAGCTGTTGCTAGATATTGCTAGGTTGCTTGCAACTTGCAAATGATGGCGAATAGTAATCATATGCCATAACCTAATGTAGCTGTTGCTAGATATTGCTAGGTTGCTTGCAACTTGCAAATGATGGCGAATAGTAATCATATGCCATAACCTAATGTAGCTGTTGCTAGATATTGCTAGGTTGCTTGCAACTTGCAAATGATGGCGAATAGTAATCATATGCCATAANTAAATGTATATCAAAATTTTTTTTTTAATGCAACAATAACCAAGACATTTTTAGAGAGTTTAATATTTTTTAATCCCCTCAATCCTCAATCCTCAACTATAAACGAACTGTTTCTAACTGTAGAAAGTTAGAAGTTTAATTACCGAATTCAATTTCATACTTTTTCTTCTAACAAAGTAGGATTGTTGAAGATTCGTAGAAATATTTCAAAATTCCCGCCATGATACCAGCTTGATTTCCTTACTGGAGATCTGTTATATATACATAGTTATATGAAAATTCTTTTATTAAACTTACAAACTGCAAAGTTGTCTTTTGCAAAAATATTTGGTGTAGTATGGCACATTAAATTATTATTTAAACTTTCGGTTATTTTCTTGAATTGTCTTTGACAATTCATGAGAAAATACAAGGACAGACAAAAAAAAAAAATACAGTAACAATAGAGAAGGAAAGATTTCACAAAAGTAATTATGGTCATTACTAAGGGAAGAAAAAAACAAACAATAATGTAAATGGGAACAAATTTAGAACTACATAAAGTAATAATACAAATGACAGGTGGTTAAAAGTATGAACTTTATGCATATATATTTATTGTATTAAGTAATAATAATAATAGTACAATATCTTAAACATTCGCAGATAAATGACTATAACAAAGTAAAATTTAATTTTTATTAAAAATGAAAAAATTTTTTGTTTAGGTTAAACCGTTTAAATTATTGACAATACTGTCATAATTTAGTATGTGAAGGTGATAAAGACACGTCTCGCAGGAGCTGTGGAATGTAAACAGATTTCTCACATTAAAGCTGAACATATATAAGAGGAAATATCTAATTTTATGCTACAATTTGAAGACGAAAATGGTTAAGAGTGTCTCCAAGATGTCCAGGAAGAAAGAATGGGGGTTAAGAATGTTAAATTCCTAAACATCTTCTTTTAACGCGTTATTCTTAAAAAATTTTACACGAATAATATTTTAAAAAAGTTTTTTAATCATTGTGCTCTGCCATAGTAGTAATGATGATGTGAATAATGGCGTTAAATAAATTCGATCTACCCTCTAACTCAGCCGATTCTAACTAAAAATTATTTTATCCGTTGGTTAAAAATAAGGCGTTCCGTCCATCGCTTAAATTTACATTCTTAAATATGCTCCTTAACCTAAATTTTTTTCATAAGATTACACAACAATAATCTCTTTAACGCTGACATTGAATTACTATTACTGGATCAAACAGGTAAAAGTTTAAAATAAATAAGATTATTTTTTGAATAATCTTTATTTCGCTGTACTGGTTTCGCTCTTCATACCGTCGCCTCATCAGGCGTTTAAAATACAAATTATCTAAGAATGAGTAAAGAAGAGAAATTAAAGCTTCATGTCCCTTTATGCACTGTTTAAACGAACATCCCCCTCCCCCCCTTTTTACTGTTCTATAAGAACTATTCCGTCAATAAGCTGAAAAAAGAGCAAGAATGTTGCTGAGATTTGCCTGTAGGTTGCAGTCCATGTGTTTGCCGAACTGGTGGGAGATATTGCCAACTCACTGCGGGATATGGGGATGTCATGACATCACTTCTCCCTACAATATGGCGGATATTATCAGGAGATGGATCAAATTTGGGTCTTCATCCGTCATATTCTGGAACATTTACAGCAGAGCAACTTTCCGAAAGAAACTCTCTATCTCTTTGGATTGCGTTGTAGAAATGTTGTAGAAATCAACAGGCTCAGAATCTAGATGAACCATTGGAATCTTTCTTTTTTATAAGTTTGGAATTATATTTTTTGATTAGATTATTAGATTTTTCATGATTATTTCAATATATAATCAATTGAATTTCCTCAACCAAATAAGTTAATTAAATAATAAAATAAATGGGTTTTTTATAGAAGCCATGTTTCGCTTACTCAATATACTTTAAAACACAACTACTGAAGAAGGAATATATCAAAAGAATTCACATTAAACAGTTGACTACCTTCAAAACAAACAGATTTAGTTGATCCGTCCTTTATTTGATAGATTTCTATATCTTACTTAATATTTATCTGATAGATTTGTACCTATCCAGAACAGGCATTGAAGCTTCTTTTGGATTATTTACTGCGCATGTTTAATTTACTATTTTGCAAATAAATTTCATATGATAGAGATTTGAAGAATAATAATTTGTAAATAATTTTTTTGTGCTATATAATCCCACGTAAATTTTAACAATATTTAGTATAAGGGATCAGAATAAAATCTAACTGTCCTAGCCAGAACTCGAACCTGGATCTCCTGCTCTCCGGGCCGGTGCATTTACCATTTACGCTACCACGGCAAGCCTGATAAGTTATTAAATTCTCCGCACTAGTGTTGAGAGTCTAACCTCCGAGGCCGTCGAATACATCGTCTTTTGCTCGAAAAAGCTGACATTGTCAAGCTGTTTAAATGACTCTCGTTATTTACTTTTCCATTCCTGGTGGCGTAAACGGTAACGTACCGGCCCGGAAAGCAGGAGATCCAGGTTCGAGTCCTGGCTTGGAAGATAGATTTTTTATTCTGTTTCCTAGCACTAAAAATTGACAAAAGAGTTAAGTCTTTCTTTATTACTCTCTGACGGAGGGCGAGAAGTCCCCAAAAATTTGTACTTAGTGATAACTTTACTATACTTACGCAGCCGCGAGTGTTTTATTATCTCTCTCTCTCTCTCTCTCTCTCTCTCTCTCTCTCTATATATATATATA
>KZ808086.1:236755-252243 GCA_000696205.2 Oncopeltus fasciatus | reverse complement strand
GTAATTTATATATATATATATATTTCTGCTAGCGGACCCGGTAAACTTCGTTTTCCAATTTTTTTTTTGGGTGGGGGGTTATTTAAATAGAGCATTTAACGAAATTTACGGCCTTCAAATAAAATTCAAAACATAAAGTTTATTCACAGAATAATTTACATATGGTTTAGATATGGACTCAATAAAAAAAAACAACTCATATATTTAAGGCAAATTGGAAATGAAAATTTGATTTTGCCACGCACCTCCGCTCGCAGACCGAAAATCAAATATCAGACTTCACAGTGTCACCCGCCTGAATATTCTGAGGATTTCCTGAAAATTATATCAAAATCGGCCCAGCCGTTTTAAAGTCCATACGTTACATACATACACACATCCTATTATATATATATATTGCGAAACCTCATCTGTCAGTTTAAATCCTGTTACGAGCTGTGGAGGTTACCAATCGACTCACAAAAGTCACAATACTTCACATTCACACTCGGAAGAAACGCCTGTCCACCCATAATCGTTAAAACACACACAGATACCTCAGGCAGATAATGTTATATTAGCAAGTAAGGATAGGATAAGGTCAAGTACCGAGTAATGTTAAGTATGGTGTAACTCTCGTCACATAGTTACTCGTACAATGGTGGCCACTCAATAAACGATACACACTAAGCGAGAGACTCCAGTTACTTTCGAACTTGTTCAACTACAAATATGGACTACAAGTCTAACGCATATTAAATATGTATACATTCCTTCTGAAGCAGGGATGAGATCGACACCTGAGCCAGGTAACTGAAAACCCTCCGATAGTGATATTGCGCCCACCAGGAGTTACTAAATCCCATTTTGCACCTTTGCCCAACAACGGTGTGTGGGGGTGTGGAAGGCGAACCATTTCTTGGGTGTACTTGGACGAAGTACATACAAGAAATGGTATATTCAATATCCAATTGAAGTATTTAAATAATTATGAAACATGGATATAGAACACTCTTTTTTCTAAAGTTATCTGACGAAAAAAAATCTTTTAAACATTTTCGTTGAAGAATATACTTATAAAAATAAATTAACGTAGTTCATTTGGCGCGACTAAGGAGAGTAATAGCTAGTTGCCTTTATTTTTTTGTGTGTGTTGTTTTCAGATTGATAAACAGAATTAATGATTCTATTTTATTTTTGTCCATATTTATAATCAAATAGAATAAAATTAAAGGGACTCCTGGGCGAGTACCCTACGTGGTGAATAAACTTCTACACAACCTACCTATCCTGCTCCCAAAGTGAAGAGGCACATCAGTGTATAGCTTCATTAACAAGCATATTTTCCTAGACTCTTCCAATAAATAAATAAGTCAAGTGAACCTGAAGTTTCTTACAATTGTTGCCATTTCACCTCTTTAGAAGTTTTGAACTCCTCCCCAAACTTATTGATTAATCTATGGCCTATTTACATTCCAAGTTTCTTAAGCAGTAATTTTAGTGCTGACTCGCCTTATCCGTCAAGTTTTCTAATTAGATATTTACTATGCAAAGATTGATTTGACTGCTAGGGCAGTTCTTGGTTATTCGTACGGATCTCGCAATCCCGGGGTTGCGGGTTCAAATCACGTCCTGGGCAACCTAATACCTTCCTGTAAACCTGTAGATAGCCCTTCCCTCGATAACTCTCAATTGTTGAAACGGAGGCTAAAACTTGAATTTAACGATTTATTGAAACGTAAATTTACTTCATTCGTTTACAAATCTTTTTCTTGATAAGCAACCTGGAACTGATACAAAACTTTGTGTACTTTTTATAGAGTAGTAAATATTCTTACTAGCCGTAACAAATTCGAGACTATATTCTGTATTCAAGTCAGCTGTATAAAATAAAAGAGGGTTGATCGATTAAAACAGTAAATCAACACGCTGGTTGAGATACTAAAATATATTTTCGATAACATGGATAAATGTCTCCGGGCGGAGTTATTTGTATTTCACCCCAATTTCTCTCGTAATTCCAAACAGTTAGATAAGACCCTTACAAATCTCTCGTTTTTAATGACTTGGTTCGGCTTCATGTTTAGCCTGCTGGTTTATCTCTGGCGAAGAGGCACGAAGCTGAGTTTGTTCAGGGTTCTGTGGGATCTCGCAGCGCTCCCAAGTCGGAACTGATAAGGGTATAGTTATTACTTCGGGGTTTTCTCTTGATTATTTTCTGTCTGTGTCTATCCCCACTGAACCCCTTTATCGCTATGTCAGCCGTCATTGAATAGTTTTCACCTAGATCAAGGTTTCTTAGAGTTTATCGTATTTTCTAGGAGGATTAAGCCATTTACTGTGGTGCCATGGGGCGATTTTCGAAGAAATTTAACAAATATTCACCGATCCAATTTAGAAAAGCAATCATTCCTTTCACACTGATAGAGAGACGTGCTCTAGCGTTCATATTTTAAATTAAGAGAGAAAATTTTAGATTTAAGCTTCATATTGCAAATCCAATAAACGAAATATCTGCAATATCTAATATGGTTCTTGTATATTGTACAACACATGTAGGAAAATGTATAAAGTGGAAAATATTAAAGAATATCTATTCTAGGGTAACTTTTTTAATTATGGACAAATATTATTTGGTACATGAAAGAAATAAAAAAAGAAAAGATGCATAACCTTACTCTTGCTCTTCATTGAATGCACTAATTTTTTTATCTGAATAAGAAGGATGGGAGAGGGGGTAAAAGAAAGTCTACAACTTAGAATCGTTATATCTTTGTTACATTAGGGTTGGAAAGGAGTATTTACGCTTATTTTTCATGGTTTTTATGATCATATTAGTCATTACTATTATTCATGTCCATTTTTGTTGAAGCATGGGTAATTTTGCATGGGTACTCATCTTAGTTTGGGTTCCCCTTTGGGACGGACTTATTTGACAAATATTATGTTTTAAGGCTTTTATTGTTGAAAGATACATAGGATATCAATTTTAATTTTTTATCCTTAAAAAGTGCTATAATATTTAAGAGTTCATGCTTTACGTAATTAAGTTATATAAAAATTACGGCATCATTCACTAAACTAATCCTCTTCCCTTCCCCTTTCTTTATTGCTTCATCCTCTCTCTCTCTCTCTCTCTCTCTCTCTCTCTCTCTCTCTCTCCCTTCCATCTGTCTCTCTTTTTAGGTCGTTATTACGCTAAATTGAAATGGTCTCGGAATATTAATTGGTTTATTAAAATAATTACCTTGTGATATGTAAATTTCAGATGAAAATTATTCTTTAGCAGTTTAGGCACTCAGTGCTTGTTTTAAAATCTTTTTGGTAAATAATCTTAGTTAGGCTTATTTAACATAGCATGCTGATGGCGTAACTCGAACCCGCAGCCCAGGCTTGGAAGTTCCAAAGGGATCTTATTGGCTTAGCCGGCATTATGTCGTAGTTCACTAGATCACGTTAATAAGCCTCTCAAGAAAGACTTTTATCCATCTTGGCTCTTGAAAATGTCGTAGGAAAACTAGACTTATTATTATTTGAACATGTGATTTACCGATCAATCTTTTAGTTTACTCCTATTTAAGAGATTTTGCTCGAGATATGTTTGTTCATATTATTTTTATTGTCTTCTAGATTAAAAGAAGCCTCGTTAATCTGTAATCATTTAATAAATAATACTATGTACTCTTGGTTGCATTATTCGTTCAAATTATTTGATTTTACTTAATTGTTTTTGAATCTAACTTGATCGAACCCCAACAAAAAAATCATCTTATATTTAAATTGTTTTTCTTTTAAATTAATTTACTGTGTCTTAAGTATCTCAGTGTAAATTTTCAGGAAATGCATTTTCCAATGTTCTCCGTCTGAAGCATCACTTAATAACTCCTTGGCGGTATTAGCTGTTGTATTAAGTTTATCCGGGAATTTATTACAGTTAGTTCATATTCCGTTAAATGGATCCCCGCCCTCCCCTCCCCTCACCTTCTGAGGCTACTTCTCTCACCCCCCTCCCCCAACCCCCGCTACCTCACTTGCTATCTCTCTTACTCTCTCGTCCGCTAATAGCCTCCTTCGACTCCTCGATCTCATTCCTCCCACTATTTATCTTTCCCTTCAGGCCGCCATGTCTTTTTCTCATCTACCAATGCCCTGCTATCTTGCACTGACCTCTCAACGCTCCTTCATTTCCCTCTCCTTCTCTCCCGTCACCGAAACCTTCCCGTCTCTTTCTCTCTCGTACACCCGCGCACGCGTACTCTCACCCAGACACACACCTACTTTATAGTTCCCTTTCTTTCTGTTTTTCATTCTTTCATTCCTGTTTTTCCTTCCTCGTCTTTTCAACTCTCTTTATTACCTACAATCTATTTTCATTCCTCTCTCATACGCATTCTCTCACTTCCTTCCTGCTTCTTTCATCGTCTCACTTTTGCCCCTCATTTCTCTTCCACCTTCTTAGTTCAGTATTATATCACACTATAGCAACCGTCACCCTTTCAACTTTCACCCTTTCCTAAAATGCTTAATCTATAACTCCTTCAGATGGAAGAAGTGGAGTTTTGGGCAAAGTTTTGGACTTCCACTTTTGAAAGAAGTATTGTTTTATTAGCAAATTTGTTTTGACTGCTATTGGAAATCTTATTCAGAATAACAAGGGTATGGCCAGTTCTCTGGAAAATCCAATTTATTTTAAGCTGAGCGCTTTCAAAGCCAAGAGCCTCATTTTCATAACCCAGACTCCAAGTTCATAGAGTTCATGCGCTGAATGTCCTGGAGTTCCCTGTCCTGAATACTTAGTAGGTCCTGGGCATTCGGAAGTTCACTCTATAATCTTATGTCTAAGCTCTGAAGATGAATTGAAAGAACTCGGCTTTATATTAATCGAATTCTGCGAAGAATTTTATTTACTCTCATAAACATAATTTTATCGACTATTTGCTCTTTAATGGAAATTTATTTTTTGATTGGAATCTGAAGAAATTTATGTTTTGAATGAAATCTAACCAGTTTTTGTTTAAATGTTTACTAATGTTACCGGCAGAAATTCTGGTACCATTAATGGAAAGTGTCAGATTCGTAACCTCTATCTTGTCATTTGTCTGTGGCAAAATAATTTAATCTAACTTTAAATCTAGTCACTCAGAAATTTTAAGTTTTTTTTTTTGACGATTAAATTTTCGTTCCAACTCTTAATCAACGCAATGTCAAGTTTTTGTGCACACTTTAAACTTTATTAAAACCGTATCTGACAATTAGACACAAAAAAATCTTTTAAGAATTTAACTTTTTTAACTTTCCATGAAAATGAAATCATTGACAAAATTGTTTGTTTTTACATTCCTTTTTTAAGTTAATTTTGGTATGTCAAGATAAGAGTGTTTATTCCTATTTATTAAATACTTTAAAGTTGACCGATCTTATTTTATTATTGGTTTTCTTAAATATATATATTTATTCAATTTACTTTCCCTATTCGAATTGTATTTTTATTTTAATATGCGATCCTTCTGATATTGACAAATATTGCAGTTTTATTTCAGTGAACCTGGGGAAAAAGACTACATTTTCGGAAAAAATGAAGGTTCCTGCGGATGTGTGCAATATATGTAGGATCTCTTTCAAGAAACATTCCTATTCCCTACCCTGTCTTATTGACTTCATATCCTCCGAAAAAGGATTCTATCTGTCTAGTCTAGAAGGTGGCGCTTGTCTTTCAGTTTCTTCGTATTTTTCTGTCTATTTGTATCCTGATATTCGTTCGGTTGGTCTCTTAAAAGCTTTTGTTGTCATATTTAGAATTTATTCCGGACATTTTAGAGGAAAAGGGGTATTTTCTACTAGGCGAATGCTCTATATGTTTTAAAAAGTATTATATGACGATGTGCAATTGCTAATAACTGAATTAGGAAATAATAATAAGGGAATTAGGAAATTCCTGAATAAGGAATTTATTAATAACGATATATAAACATACAAAATGTTCTTTATTAGCAGTACGCTATGTATACGTATTGATAGAACATGTGACATTTATTATTATCATAATTTTTTTTTATATAAAAAAGATACTGTCTTAAAATATGTTTATTCCACTTTAAATCAAATTCCATTTTTCTAAGTAAATTTAAATTTAATTGTTTTTAAAATTACAAATTCACTGATTTACAGTGACAGTTTATAGTTACCTTCATAATTTTCAATTATTTTCTATGTAAAGTATAAATTGTCTTAAAATGTATAAATTTGGTTTTAATATTTGAAATGCTTTATTTTTGAAATAAGTGTTTGCTGGCTCAATGGTATATAATTTCTATTATTCCTGCACATATGTTTTAAGAACCATATTTTTTGAATCCTAACTTCTATTTGTATTTTTTAATTCATGGGTATGTTTTTTACTATATACCTCGAAGGTCTGTGACACTATTATATGAACCATAACTCAAATAACATAATTGATAAAAAGATACATATATACATATACCTACGTGAGTACATAGGTCTCCATGTAAAACTTTTTTAAACATAGAAATGTTCTATTGTATTGTTATCTAAACATTACAAAAATAAATAAAAATAATGCCTCTTTATATGGTAAGATTTCAACTTAAGGAGAGTAATCTTGTAAGAAAACTGTTTATGTACTATTAATATGTGAACCACAGGAGAAGTACAACTTATATGTCTGTTTAGATCATATTTTGCTCTGTTACAACACATGTGATTTCACGGTTTAGGTGTTGTTTTCCTAAAGAACTGCAAAACTGAGGAGGAGTATCTTATTCCTCTTGGTGTGTTTTTCTTCCCGTTTATTTTGTGTATTTCTCTTCGGAGGGTTGGTGGGGGTGTGTGAAGCCTTATCAATGACATTGGATAGCACAGGGTAGTAGAAGGCAATCCCTCAGAATGCTCTTATCTCGTCGGAGTGTGATAGGAGGAGCGCACACTCACTGAAGTCCGTGGCCTATCTCTCTGGCGGGTGCGCAGTCCAAGTCTTGAGCGGTCTCTGGGAGCCCTTACTCAGCCCCTGCCCACTTCAAGTCGCAACCCTTCCTTCACGCTTATACCGCTTTTCAGATACTCCACCCTCCCCCCCCCCCCCCCCGGCTCTTAACTTTATATCTTCTTCCAAACTTTATATCTGACTGCTTTCCGCAGCTTCTACTGACGTTTTTATCGATTCCCTCCCCATTTCCTGTGTAGATTGAATGTCGCCCGTCTTCTGCAAAAGTCTCACTCCACTGGAATGCTCTAATATCTTCTACCATTGGATTTCTGTACAATTTTTCAGAGGAATTTACCTAGATTCTATAAGCTTTTTTGTCTGAGCTCGATGTGTATGTTAGTATTCTCCTGCAGATTTAATGATCTAATTCCTTCTTACTCAGTCTGATACTATTCCACAATATGAGTAGAGAGACTAGTAGAAAAGAGGCCAAGCCCACCAGTCGGCTTCATTCTCTTTGGCTTATGCACAGGACATTCCATGTTTCCGCAAGCAGATACAGGTATGGTAAGCCTTCTCTCGCTTGGCATCATTTCCGAAGGTTATTTTTCCTTCACCCACTGTGTCTTAAGGAGGTTTTATACCGGCGAGACTTACATTTTTCAACATTCTTGATTTGGAATGTGTACGGCATGAGCTTCCATTCTGCCATCTATAGACTGACCCAAGCGAAGGCAACACATTCGGCAGAGTTCCCCGCGACCTGTTCACATATCGTTTTAGTCCTGTGGATTATATGTAAGAGCTTTATGGAGATTGCTATAGAAGGTCAAAATATTGAAGTTTTCTTAAAGTTATATCGGGCATCCTGCATGTGGGGGGGCTTTTCCCATGTAGCATTTTATTTTATTTTGGACCAGTATTTTTGGGTCAATAATCATTTAGAAAACTATAATGTAAATCACGTTAAGCATATTAATAAGCTATATGAATTATATATAATTGAAATTGTTAAGTGCACTTTTAGCTAACGTTTTGAGTGTTGCAAGAATTACCTTTGATTCAAGATCTTTAGACAACGTAGGCGGTGGCTAATCAAGAAGTCCTTGTTATCAATAAGATCGTTTCTCGTTGGGTTTCGCAATGGGTGTCGAGAACTGCGTTGCTCTTATCCTTCTCATCTCACCAGCAAATGGTCGCAATAAGTTGTTGAGATTCCTCGGACACTTGTCTGAAATGAGTCCTTACGTTAATGATGGCCACCGAAAACTCTAGCTGCTACATACTCGTGGAATCCGTGGCTACAGTTAGGAATACGCTAATTGAAGGTTTTGTGGATTTGCCCTTGGATCCTCTGAATAGGAAGAGTGATGAGTTTTCGAAGATAGATACTGTAAATTTGGTTATTAAAATACGTTGGTTTCCTATATACTTATATTTTGCTTTATTATACAAAGTATCATCAGCAAAAAAAACTATAAGAAATGTTTCTTAAATGAGTTCAAGTAATGTTTCTAATAAATAATCATTTTTAACAATTTATTGTAAATTAAGTCAATCTTTGGGTTGTTTCTCGAATGCATGTTTAGAATTTCCTTAAATTTAAGTTGTTCAATGTTCTTTCCAAAAGCGTATAATAGGGAGTATCTAAGAATTCCTTCTTTCCCCTTCCAGTTAGCCTAAATATACTTCAGGTACATTAACTTTTTTTCTTGATCGGCCTTTTAGCTTTTAAGATCAAATTAGTCATTTATTCTTATTTATGTGCATCTTTAATGAACTATAAAGGAAAATCTGCTTAGTTTAAGCTGCTTCTGCATGAAGCATTTTTTTTAAACAATTTTTTTTTAAAATTTGTATGTATATATATATATATTTTTTTTTTAATTAAAATATTTTTAGACACTAGTCCATGGTTTTCTCTTGTAAATGTGTGTTAGATAAAGGCTAAAAGTTTTCCCAGGAATAATTATGCTAATCTGCGTTGTCAACACATGGTTTTAGTTGTTCCCCTGCTTTTCTTTTGCCAACATGGCTTCCTGTGTGGGCGCTGGAAATAGGACTGGAATAGTGTGGACTATTTGTAATTCCAGGCTCGCCAGATGGCTCTGGGGTAGATACGAGTCGGCCAAGTAATCGCCATAGTCGTCCTTTCTCTTTTCTCTTAATGTTTCTTTAATTCTTCTACTGTTAGGGCCAGATGTCGCTGACTGTTGTCGCTTATTTCGCCGCCACGGAAATGTTTACGGAGGGACTTCTTCTTTGAAATTGCCGACCTTTATTATTGTCGTACTTGTTAATTTCCTTTTTCGCCTAGTTATATTCCCTTTTCTTTGTTCATATATGATTTATATTGGATTGTAAATCTTTGGATGATGTTAATTTGATATTTATTTTAGTCTCTCGAGATAGTCCGATCGATATTGCATTTGTTCTATTTTGCTGACCGTTGTTTTCATTTGTTCTTAATTTGTGGAGGTCAGATATCTTTTTGTTCTGTTTAGGCCTCTTTGTCACTTCATGTTGTTTTTTTTTTAATTTATCTTTTTAAGATTAAAAAAATTTTATTGTAAGGTATATGTTTAGATCTCATAGATCTTCCATTATCTCTCCACACCCATAAGCCTTATCTCTCTTTAAATAGTCCCATGAGGGCCCCTTGGGCCTTTAGTTTTTATCTCCCGGGGAAAGTGGGCTGTATTTCTAGAAGGAAGGCAGACCTGGAGGTCTTTCTGATGGAGAGTAAGGGGACGTATTTAGACGGCTTTGAGGTTGGACTGAAAATATTGTTGGAGCTTAGAAACCAATCTTTTCCCTCGACTATTCAATACCTACCTATGGTTAGAAATATTTATTACACTGTTTTATTTCCACCATCTTGGAGATTCTCAAGGTGTTTTATTTTAGTCTAATGATAATTAATTCTCTTTGGCAATGAGTCATAATTACTGTTTTTTAACTATTTACCTAACTAAATTTAATGATTATATATTTGTTATTATTCGCATATTGTTCTTTAGATTTATCATAATTCTTTTTGTTTAAAGCTAATTTGGTGTTACCAAATGTAGAATAATTTTGGATATTCTAAACTCTGTTATATGCGTTAGTTTTATTTTTCTTGAGGATCATTAACAAAATGATTTACCTAAATTTAGTTTACCGATTACTAAATAAAATTGAAGTTTTGAAAATTTCTGAAAAGTAATTAATTTAAACTGAAAAACTAACAGATTAAAAAGAGTAAATTATATCATTCCATATTCAAAATAAATTGTTTTTATTATGTAGGTACTGTGGTAGATTTTGGATGTACTGGTTTCTTATGGATATATTACTTATGATCTCCCTTCCATCTCCTTTAAGGGATATAGAAGTAATAGCTATGATATTTTCATTTATTTACTCAGATGGGTTCGTACCGTTATGCGTATTTATGTTTAACAATGTTTTTTTTTTTTTTTTAATTTTTAGAAAAAAACGCTTGTTAAGGAAGAAATTTAGGAATGTAACTAGGATAGGTGGGCGCTTTCCTTCACTCTTCACTTCCTGCCAGCCTAAAGGCAGCAGCTTAGTAATATTGCAATTGTGATTCCCTTTTTGATGGGCTGGTGAAGTGTTGATGTCTCTTTTCTTGGTGGATCAATTTCTCCAACTCTGCTTCTCACCCCAAAATGGATTTTGATACGTTACAATCAAGCGAAGAATATCGGATGGAGTAGAATGAGTGAAATTTATAGTAGATTTTTCAGCTGAATCATAAATCTGGAAACCGTGTATCAAAAGTGATATAATAAGATATGTTTATATGCTAAATTTCTATTTTATAAGTAGCTTTGATTTGAGTGAATATAGTGTTTGCGTTCATTTGAATTGTATTGTTCAGTGTCCTGAGTATGCGGGTCTCTTGTAAGTAGTGTCAAGTGTCTTCGCCAGATATCTCACTTTGATAACTTGTGGAATATATTCTTTGTTAATATGAATTGGTGGGCGTGCTTGTTTTCTAAGTGTGAAAGGGGTTGCAATGTTTAAAACATAATTTTCATTTTGGTATAAAGATGTCCTTTGCTCTTTTGCTATTTATGGCTTGGCAATTTTCTCCGTCTGAGATTCTGAGTGAATTGTTTACACCTTTTTGCATCACTCGAAGGATAGGGGTTAGTTGTAAGATATTTTAAAGTCAGGATCGTTAATTTAATTTTATTTTGTCAATCAGCTAATTCGGTTAGCTTAGAAATTAGATCGGACGTGGAGTGAGGAATTTAAGGGAGGATAATAATTGAAATTATTAAATATATTTCCGCTTTTATCAGTAATCCACTAAATATTTGTTCTGTTTAATATTCAATTATCTACCTTTGTGCGCTGTAAGACACGTAAACCTTTACATATATACTTATTCTAAATAATGTACTTAAGAATGTTAATTTAGAGTTGATCTTGGACCAGTTTCTGCTCCTCGCCCCTCCCATCCTTTCTTTTCTATCTTGGGGTATAGATGATCTTTATTTTAATCACAATATCATATTTTAATATTATTTATCATCTTAAATGGCATCAATGAGTTCCGCTTAGTTTATGCCTTTACATATTGAACCGTTGTATCGCTTAGATGCTACAGAGACATTTCTCAGGTGCTTTAAGAAGCAGTAGCCTTTGCAAGGCTGTAAAAGCATTTTGATAGGGGATCTGATAGGTGTCATTTCTTCAGATAATCGTGTATACAAGTGGTCGTAACCTCCCTAAGGGTTATCCCCACACCTCCCACTCGAGTGGCCCATAGAAGTGGTTATATCTTGGTTAGGTACAGATAGTAAAAGCCTCTGACGTTAAGTTGGAAGTAAAAGTCTAGAAGCGTCCCCTGACGTAACACCTGGAGCGCTTGCGTTAGCTTGAAGACTCTCAAGGAGAACGACACTTCAGTTGGCGTACCTAACCGGAGGTGTTTATGTCTCTATTGCCTTTTGAATCGGCGAGCTTCAACCTCCTAGTCCATTGGCACTTCCTGAATCTTCCTACTTTGTGAGAAAGCCTCGCTCAAACAGGATCCTAAGAGTCACCTAACTTGATCTTCGAAGTCAAAGATATGCAGAGTGAACTTTTTTTTCACACAATATCCGCTTGATCTTGGCAGAATTCCTGGCTGTAGTAACAAAATATCGCTTTAACAGACGTTTAAATGGTTTATAATGAATATTAATCGTAAATTAAATTTAAACTTCAACTAATTTGTAGCTAACGGAAGAAATTTTCTTTACGGCAAGTTTTTTTTTTTTTTTAAAGCCCTACACTCTTTTAGGAAGTTATTAATTCCGGACATATTTGCACGAAGCTATGTCGGAAACTAACAACATATTTCCCACACATTCTTTAGCGTAATTTATTTATTTAATTTGGTCAACTGTCATACATTTATAATGTCACAGTCTAGTATTGAGTTTCTGTAATTATGATGACGTAAAAGTACTTACGTAAAAGATGATATTCCTACATAAATACCCTAAAGAGTTTTATTTATATTTATTTCTACTGCTTTGGCTTACTTGTGTATTTTCTGGGTAGAATAAGTTTTTCCTTTATTCTAAAGGTAGGATTTGGCGAACTGTAATCATTTACGATTTATATCGTTCTTAAATCAATATATAATTAAAATTACACGCAATAAACTTACCTATAAATTTCATTTGAACAATTTTATTTGCCTGAAGATAAGTTTTAACGGAAAGACAAGTTTTCAATTCCTCCTTGTACTTCTTTCCCGCTAACTCTCTCTCTCTCTTTCTCTCTATAACATAATTCAAAGGGGTCTTCGCGGAAACTTTGATAAATTAAAAAAAAAGAGCTGGTTGACGGGTGTATGAATTATGAACATTTTTCAGCCGTTTAATTTCAAGTAGATTTGTACGCCCAAATGTTTTTAACCACCTCTTTATTTCTTCCCACCGTAAATTTGATTTCTCTACTACAAAAAATATTAAAAAACTTTTTTTTTTTCGCTGTAGAAAAGAGGCGGGGATTCGTTCAAGTTTAAGGAATTATATCACATTTCAATTTCACTTTTGTATTTGTTGAAGCACCCCCTTCCTCCTATATTTTTATTTTCATATTTTTTTTTTATTTTCATTAACCTTATGTGTTTTCCTATCTTTATCTTATTTTGTATGTGTCATTACTTTGCGGTATTTAAGAGAACAGTTATATCACTTATGTTGGAGTTTCTTATAAATAAAATACCGGTGGGATTGGTAGAATATTCCATAATGTCGACTTAAATAAGTCTTGATAAAACATATTTTGAAGAAGGGGGAAAAATATGTTATTTTAACACTTGTATTCTATAACATTTTATTAAGACAAATACTTAAGAATGTTATTTTAAGTGTTGAACGGGTCCAATTATAATCATAATATATTTGCTGTGATTTTAAATAAAGAAAATTTTATTGAGTATAACAAGTGTAAAATGTAATTTTCTAAAATTTATGTTTTATGACATTTTTACGAGGAACGTAAAAATGTAACCAATAATTTTAGAAATTAGCTGGTTCCAATGTAAAAGAGTTAACATTTGCTTACTTTTGCTTGACGGCAGGGTTAAAGAAGAGCTTTGTGGCCACGCCATTTTACGCTCCTTCTTCTCCCCATTTTGTAATTTAAATTTCTTTATTTACCTTTAATCCCAGTAAGTGAAGCATGGGAATTCTGTTTGGTTATTGTCGTTGTTCAAGTGAAGCTCAAGTATTTGGTTTCTATAATTTAGAAAAAGGGGGAATATACTATTTTCTAGTTACATTCTTAGATTTAAAAAAAATTTAATTTAATTTAATTTTTAAATTAGTTAATTAGTTTAAATTTTTAATTTATTANTTTTTAATGATTTTCAGTTTAAATTTTTAATTTATTAATTTTTAAATCTTAAGAAATTACGCAATACTGTCTATAAAAATAATATTTGAATTATTCGTCTTCCTCTTCATCCAAGGTTTGTAGAAGAGAACTACGATAATATTTAGTTTGATACTTTTATTTTTAGACGCACGCACGCGCGCGCGCGCCGCGCGCGCACACACACACACACACACACATACACACACTGTATTAAAAGTTCCACTCGAATCAACTCGTCTTCTACATAGTTTGGGAATGGCAAAACCTATCAGACACAAGTACTTTCTTCGTATAGTCCTGCTCAACCTGTTGTAAGTAGGGTTTTTTTTTTTTTTTTTTTTTTTTTTCCCAACAGAAAGTGTTTTGAGCGAGATAGAACTCCCAAGGATCAAATGTTATTGCCATTTAAATTTAATGTGAGTAAAAAAATTCTTTTAACTTTGAATCCTTAAGTGAACCCAACGAGACACCTATTAGCTAGAATTATGTGTTATATATGGTTTTATCGTCCAAAAGATTATTTTTATAGCAATATTTATACCTACACATGCAGTTAAGTGAAGTCCATTTTTTTTTTCTTTTTCTGGCAATTCAAAGTGGCTTTTCCAGTTGAGTTCACCCTCTCTTTTATATCATACTTAATTAAAAATATACAAGAAATCTCATCAAGATGAATGAATCTTCCTATTCAGGAAATATCAGAAAAAGTAATGAAACCAAAATATTTTTCTTTAGAGTAGTGTAAGGATTTCAATTAGAATTTAACCCACTTGAAGCTTAATTTCTGGTCTAAAAACTTTACGCTGTAAAAATAACATTCAGTGACTTGGCTATAAAGCCTAAATATTTTTTTGGTGATTTTTTATCATTGTGCGCGCGCACACCCACTTACTCACACACATAAATATATGTATATATATATTCAGTGTTATCAACCCTTATGAAATAATTATAGGCCCTTGAAAAATGGCGAAATCTATCATCTTCATTTCTTCAGAATAATGAAATACCATATTTAAATTAGGCATAAGTGATTTTCATAATAAGATACAACTGACTATAAAAGTGAAAAAAAAATTAAATTATTAATTGAAATAAAACCAGTAGTATTATTTTTTTAAACATATATGTAATCCTGTAACTATATTCTTTAAGATTTGCACTCTGTTGTAAAAAATTAGTACACAGAGTGTAAACCTATTTATAATGTAATAAAAAATTGTTTATACCGTAATTTAAAAAAATAAAAAGCTTAGGAATAAGGTGAACCAACACAAACACAAAGCTGTAAAACCAAAAATAATACATCATCGTACTATTTATGAATTTTATGATAGTGCTTTATTAAAATTAAGTTTGTATCAATTTAGTTTCGGAACGATTAAAGTGATGATACAGATGCAAATTTTCAGCTTAAAATTTATGATTGCTCCTATTTATATGTTTTGATGAATTTAATATTTTTGGTTGTGTTAATTCAATAAAAACATTTTTTTGTAATTTTTTATTCATATTATTTCTATATTCAAAAGGAGAGTTTGTTGACCGTAGATATTATTCTAAGTTGATTTTAGAAAAATGTATTTTTTAAACAAAGGATTATCTGCCATCGTTTCGGCTTACATTGTAAGCCATCTTCAGGGCTATCATGAAGATGAGAGATGTGGGGGGGCTT